>JARK01001534.1:267457-288083 GCA_000688135.1 Ancylostoma ceylanicum
CCGCAAGTCACTGTATAGGGCACATACGCATTCAACACCTCAGATGAAGTCGAATTCGTGGGCTTATCTCACAAACGGGATTGATTAACCGGGACCACTTTATCCTTTATCCTTTGATTAGTCGAGGTTGTCACCAAGGATGAACGGAAGCATAGCGTCAGAGGTCGAAAGTTGGGGTTAAGCTCGAAGTCTAGATAATTTGGAGTACCAGAAACAACATCAATGACGTGCCACTGTCAATCCTTCAGGAATCTACAAAAGGGATTCTGGACTTCCGAAACCGGATATCACCTCATCCTCGGATTTCATGGTTTGGTTTGTGAATGCTGCACGCTCACTTTGTGGATAGATTCGCTGCCGTTTAGACTTCTCAAACTCCCATTATCGAGCTCCTCTGTGAAGAATTTCTGAAACTCTTATGTCTTCGTAGTGGTTCATTTCAGGAAGAAAAGAAAAACGTTGAACTAAACGTCACCTTCCAATTCAAAAAGTTATTACAGTTCTTCTCAGAACATAAACATAACATTGTAGTGAGCGTCACCCAACATCCCTAGAGCAAACGAGTCACTTTAAAGAGGTGGCTCGTTTATACCTAAAGCTACCCCTACCTGTATTTCAGGCAGATCAGGCAATTTGGTGCTAGATGCGAACGCTTCGCTTGAAACATACTCATTCTGAGTATGACAATCCGTGATTAATTCCTGATCGAAACTCCAAGCAACAAAGCAGGCGGTGGCTTGCTTCTGAGTAATGAAATATTCAAAGTATGGGCTAATGGAAGAGTGTCGGTAGGTAACCTCTAGCTGGCGGCGATGGTAATTCCCACTGGCCACGTATCCATGCTCGCAGACTAGGTTACCATCTTCAGGGAATGAACTGAAAATTGCTGTGTTCGAAAAATATCAATGCTGTGGTCTTTCTTAGGTTTAGACCTTACTCTCAGCAAATTGGGGGATTAGTGGTGAGGTAATGACTGACATCCACTTTTCCCTTTGCTTTTATTTCCAGAGTGAAATTCCTACACAAACGAATATGGGCATCTGCTCCAACCCAGAGAATGAAAAGTTCAGTCCGATTAGCATCAAGTATTACCGTAATCGTCATGAGTAGAACAAAAAGTGGTCTGCAACCTGAATCTATAAAGCTCAGGGCTCATATCCAATATACTTTGTCCAGTCGGATAAACCCGTGGTCAAACATATTGGATACGGCTCCATGATTCCACACGTTCGGTAAACGCCTCCTTCAGCATCTGTAGCATAAAATTGCACAAGGTGTACACAGTGTGAACACCTTGTGTTGTGCCTATTTATTACGGTAAGTCGGCCTGCACGTCGGACTGAACCTCTCATTTTGTCTTCAATCCTCTCAATTTACAATTCCCTCCATTAGTGCTCACCAAGGAAGGCCTTGCAATAATTGGCTGGCTTTCTTGAATGTGCAGGTAGGTAGATCTACGTATCTCACGGGTAAAGCTATCGTTAGCCTAACAATACAAATATCCTGATCCATTTCCCCTCCGGACATCGGAACGAAACTGCGAAGTGGGCTTGGATATGTGCAGCACGGCTGCAAGGGGTTCATCAGTCGACCACGAGCACTCACCTTCAACGAAGGATGAGAAAAACAAAAAATTTGCTAGCGTAAATCGTTAAACGTAAATATTCGAGAAGCGCCGAAAATCCTAACTCGTGAATCGTAACTGAAGGTGCGAGTACCACAGGTGACACTCAGAAAATTCCATTTTGTTTCAGTACAAGGCTATTTTCAAGGCGCTTCGAAGTATCTACTGCGGAACTGCTCCCCACGACTCTCCTATGTACACTCAGGCAAAATATCGGAAGGACGAGAGAGAGAGAGAGAGAGAGAGAGAGAGAGAGAGAGAGAGAGAGAGAGAGCAGAAAAGGATCTCGTGTGTAGCTTATAAGCGAGAGACGCAGAGATAAAAAGATAAAAAGACTTGGGAAGAACGCAGCAGAATGTTTCTGTTGCGTTCCTTCCGCTTCTTGGTGGACAGATTCGGAAGGACCACAGCGAAAAATCGGAAGAGCCGCAGCGGCTTTGGAAGAAGAGGAACTTGCTAAAATGGCTATAAATAGTAAATCATAAATCGTAACTCAGCACATCCCTAATCCTCGAGAACAACTGAAACACTGCCTGTAAGGGCATAGTGTCTCACCACAGAAGTCGTTCTCAGGATTTGCACTGTGGTGGAATCTGAATGAGCTGAAAAACCGCAATCGGTTGGGCCTCCGTAAAAAAAGCTATTGGGTATTGTGGAACATTTAACGCACATCACTGAAATCTGCGCATCGAGCTGCTCCAGGAAATTTCAACATCGCAGAATCGAAATAAGGTAAAATAGATAAAGAAAACACTCTGCCTCAAGAACTCAACCTAATCAACTTCCACAGAACTGCAAATTGTTCAGAGCTTTTTTCCTCGGAAAGTTCCTTTATAAAGCTAATGCCATATTAATTTGGAAGGTACTTTCAGGCAGCTTTTTCTCCTTTCTCGTTGCGGTAAGACTGTAGAGACGGATAAATGGAATACCTAGTCATCGTTATGAAAGGAACTGTGAATTGTAGAAACCGCATTTCACGAGCCTCACTTGGAGAATGAACGTACGGTCTTTCTTGTGTCCACTCTTGATATGAAATGCTATCTCTGATGTTTGCTGGCAACACATTTGGAATGAGAATGTGTTTGGCAGTACGGGCTGAACTTCGGCATTTTTTATGGGTTGAATTTTTGTTTGGCATTATACATTACGGTAGAATGATCGAAGTTTGTTATATTTGTGTTTTTTTTTTATGTTTAGAAGTTTGTTATGCAATACATTTCCCGGGACTTCTTATTTGACGATATATTTGATGGACTTCGTTGACGATATATTTGATGGACTTCGTTTAGTTGGCGAGCTCGTCCGCATCGTTGCTAAACAAACCTCGCCAAATGTACCGCCATTGAACATCAAGGATGAGCTTCATTGTTTTTGAAACTATTCGAGGATGAGCACAAATCAGCGCATTTGAAGAAATGTCGGATTCTTCAGTATTATCACATATTTTTCAATTTGCGAAAAAATACGAACAGGCGGCCTGCCACGAAGATACTGGACATCCCCTCTTAGCTAACCCGAACCCTTTTTTGGATTTCACTTCTAGTGCTTCCGGACTTAAAGCCAATAATTGAGTAGCTTTCCCAAATCTTCCCATATAAATCCTGGTAGTGCAACAAATTTTTCTAGAGCGCAGACCGTGGGGGCCGGCACGTGGTCGCATCCTTTCATCATGTGCGCAGCACCCAAACACTGCTCATGAATGAGGCGAAACTGACGAGACAGTCGGCCGATGTTTCATCATAAGTGCATAGATGTAGTGGGAGTCGCGCTGGGACCCACCGTTCGCTGGTTCCGTTGGTCACGGTAATGATGGATACAGTCGGCAATGACAAAAGCGAGAGAATTAGACAATGCTTTCGGGATTTCGTGGCAGGACCGGCCTCCTGCACTGGCAGTGTACGGAGCAGGACTATCACTATGCGGTGCTATGCAACTCAGGATGGTATTGTGTGGCCCACAGATGCCCGATTGCGGCGGTGCTGTGAGGCCCGCAGATGCCCGTCCTTATCATTGGATATTACCACTCTTTCTGAATGCCCCTAACCCTCTTCTATTGCCCTCGAGATTAACAAAGCGCGCACCGATGGTGCGGGTGCGGGTGCAACGATGATGTTCAGTATACTTGCAACCGAATCGAATAATTATTCGGTCATTCGAATAAGTCACTCGAATCGAATCATTCGAAAGTTCGAATATTCGAAATTTTTTATTTTCGAATATATTCGATTATCCGAATATTCGAAGTCCCCATTATTCGAATGCGTCACCCGAATATTCGAAATGCTTATCACATTAAATGATTCAGAGACGTTTGCATAGTTTGTCGGCCTAGTTTTGCACAAAGGGAGGCCCTGTATATGCGTAAACAGAGTGGTCCTATGACGATTTCTTTGGAAGCTAGCAGCACACAACACCTTTTAGTTATCCATCCATTGCCAGTGCTCTGAAGGCACAGTTTCAAAGATAATGGAGATCTGAAGACGATCTTTCCAATCAATGAATACATATAATGGACCATTCTTGATATTTGATTGGCATGGAGTAATTTGATGTTTTGTTCCTTAAATTGGTCCGCGAAAAGTACGTGAAGCTTTCTTCTTCTAGTTTTCAACCACTTATAAATTTGAAGGAAGCTGCAATCTGGGAACTGGGAGGTTAGAGTTTTGAGAACGTCTAGAGTTTTTTGTAAGATCTTCATTCAAATGATTCATTCGAATAATTTCTTCGAATGGTTATTCGAAAATTCGAATATTCGAAATTTCCCTTTTTCGAATATATTCGAAGTTCGAATATTCGAAAAAGTCACTTTTCAAATGTATTTGGTTGTTCGAATATTCGGAAATTTTGAGAAAATGTGCAAGTATAGTGTACAGGGTCTCATTGGTGTTGAAAGTGCCAGGATATCGGTCGCCGAGTGCGAAAGGTGCGTCAGCGCCCAGCCCGGACAACACCGAGATACGAGATCACCAATAGAGAATGGTTGTGCTGGCGGGCAGTAGTACGAAGAACGCCAAGGATCTTAGTCTTCCAATACAGAAGGTGCCTTGACCCCAGTAATGTGGAAAACCCGAGGATATTGGTCCACTGATGGAGAAATGTGAGTCAGCGCTCAGATTGTGGGAAACCCTTGGGTGAGGATGATGCGCCGGAGTTCAATAACGTAAAAAAAGACCAGGGCACGGGTTTGTTGAAGAAGTGCGGATGCTCTCCAGCTCAACCAGCGTAGAAAACGTCCAGATACGGTAAAGAAATGCTGCGAATAAGAATGGAAGGAAATAACATTACATCGGAAAGTAAATTTACGTGACGATGTATGATGAAGAATTTTCGATCAGAGCTACCATCAAGATTGGAAGTCTGACGTTAGCTGGGCAGCTAGAATAGCAGGATATACGCATTTCATAGGATAAGAGCAAATCTCATCAGATATGATTTTCCATATTACTATGCGGAAAATCAAACCGTGGGTGGTCAATCATCAGATCAAATCATTTGTGATTTTGTTGCTATGAGCCCAACCCACTGACTCTGAGTATTTTCGGAAAAGAAAGCATGTGCTTCTTTCCACCACATTTAGAACCTACCAGAAATTCCTTTTGGATAGCCGAAATGTTTATAATAGCTACCTGCTTCACAGGATTCATGACTAACAAAAACAGCTGATTAGAAAGAAGGCGACCCAAACAACAGAAAACCAAAGTGTGTTTTGTCCACATATCATTCAGAGAAGAAAGTTTTCACGTCTCTGGTTGCTTTTTTGAAATCTCAAGCTGACCTTTTCATCGCCTTCTCTCAATAATCAAAGGCTGAACAAAAATGTGAGATTAAAGGATTCGAGCGCTAGAATGTCAGAATATAGAGGTTCCAGGGCACGTCACCAAAACGAAAGACAATCGCTGGACAGTGCGACTTTTGCATTGGTACCCACGAACAAAACGCCCAACTGGGAGACCACCCCTGCGATGGATGGACCCAGTATGGAGGCAAATAGGAAGAACGTGGTCGCGACTTGCGCAAGATAGAGAAAAATGGCATGGTTGTGAACTGCGCCCGCAATGGGCGAGAATCAGTTCGACGTAAGCAACGTAAGAGCAGAGCAAATCTCATACTCTCTTCGCCATCAGTTCCCAATACGTACCTCATAAAACACTCAGGCATTTGTTTTTCAAAACACGATATGTGAATAGCAACAAACAATTACGCAGTTAGTAGTTGATCTAGATGATCCTTCGCAATTCCTTTGTTTACATTCGCGGCCAAAAAAGGTACTTATAGGTTCATTTCCTATTTCACTGAGAATCTTCGTATCTTTCCAACTCCTATATATAATGTGCTTGGAGTGATAGAGTGATCTACCAAGTTCTCTCCAGATTCAGTTAGACTGTTTGGCTCGTCATATGCATGTAGAAAGTTTCGAACGCTTTGGTGTTCGATCCGTTTCTTCGAAGACAATTCATCCCACTGTTTCAGCATGTACAGCTGGCTCCTTTTGGCACTTGTGGTAACTTGCGCTATTCTCGGAAAAGGTATGGAAATACTAAAGCTATTTGAAGCAAATAAGAATTCCTTCAATTAATTATTTCTTTTCAGAGGCATCTCCTATCAGCAGAACGACGGAGCCATCGGCAATCCATTCAGCACCAAAGAAACAGGGAACCTCTATCCTCGAAATGAGTTGGTGGAATATATTTCTATGTGTAGTACTTGTTAGAACTCCCCCCTCCCCACCTCGTCGCGTCTTCCCCTGTCAGGTTGGAAAAGATCGAGGTTTTTCTTATCTTTGCGTGGAAGACGAATCCAGCAACCAGAGAAATAGTTTTTAAGAAGTGGTGAATGGAAATTATGCTTTTCCTTTCAAGGAAACCCAGTACAACTGCGACAATGAACAGATGATTGATTATCATCCCCTACCGGCCCACAAACATACAAGCTATCATGGTACAAAACGCTAAAGTGTATGATCCATCATTCAGGCTTTTCATAACGAGGCTAGATGATGTTCAAAATAATATAAAAAATAACAATAAGAATACGAAATAAATGCATGGGTATAACTAGATCAACCACACCTTTCGAGCAATTTCGCAGATCCATAGCAAAAAAGGCTTCATTTTACAATTTGCCAGAAGAGTGGTGCGACCCCGAACAAAAGTGGATTCGAGTCATTAGGCTTTCTTGGAGGTGTTATTTGCATCACATGTTCAATCAAACATGATATAACTCGCTGTAATCAATTCACTGATTTTCCTATCCATTCTTGTGTTTAGTTTTCGCATAATATTTATGCACAAAACTGAAGAAAGGAAGTGTGAGAAGTTGATCTAAATTTAGAATTTACCTCATACTCATCCTTTGTCGTCGCACGACTACCAACATATGTGATATTTGATTTGTTATTTGACAGGGCATGATTGTGTTAACCATTATCAATCGATATCTGAACATTGGTATTTCATTTGTAGATTGAACTTAATGTTTTCTCGTAGGATATTTGCTGAAAGAGGAGAGGGAATGCGCGTCACAAATACCAGTACGCGTATAAAACTTCTCGTGTCGTTGTCAACGCGTGATTGGTTTTTTCTCCCCTGTCTATCTAAACAAGAAAAAATTTTCTCCCGTTAGGTTTCTGCAAATAAGTATGAATTCTTCGTATAAATATTTTGTAAAATATTCATGGAGTAAAAGCCTTATTTACCTAGGTTTGAGGTACTGACAAAAAGAACCCGCGTGGCTTGGCTTTGTTATCGCGTGCCAGTAGGGAGCAGCTTACGCATGTCAGTTACTTTTTCCTAATAGACTCACAGCTAGGCCGAATTTTTCCTTGAATTTCCATGTTCCACCATCCCCCCCCCCCTTTCATTGCTTTCCTTCATGTGAAACTGGACCAATCAATAAGGACTGACCACATCATTGCAACTTTGCCTTTTCTTGACTGACATAGCTAATTGTGACTGTAGCTCAACTACCCGTCTCATAGCGTTTCCATACCTTTTAGCGTCGATGCACCTCTCTCCCGCCGGTGAACCACGAACTTTCAAATAGACGACGGTTTTATTGAGAATATACCCGAGAGCAACATTCCTAGCAATGATTTCAGTGCAAGCTCTGATCGATCAAGGTTGTTCTGAAGTTGGCTTTGATGGCGGGCTCAAGCCGGTGTGCTTGCATAGTGTGAGTTTCGGATTTAATATCATGTAAACATCATGAGATATGTCAAGATGGATCATGTTAAAACCCTGTTCAGGTGAAGGAACCGAAAGACGATTGATTGAGACTACCTTGAGCACCGTAGCTGCTCACGCAACTTTGTCGCTGGTTCATCGGAAAAGCCATAAGTAAATCAACTTGGTTTAGCCAAGTTCAAACATCACAGAAGATTCAGTGCTGCATTTTATTTTCTCAAACTTCTAATAAAACTTTGTGGCTGAACTTTCATTTTGAACGAAAAAAGAAAAAATAAGGAAAAGGCGGAGAAGACCTACTGTTCCAAGGCAGCGTGTCGGAGAGACCCAGGAATACCTTCTCATGAAAAATTTAAACATCGCAGCATTCATATGCCAAGAGAAGTTTGAAGGCATTCTCTACTCAATACGTGTGGTATTGGCCTCGTTCCCGTCGAAAATATCTGGTGAATAACAACATTCACATGTTTTCATCAACTGTAAGAATGTAAAATCGCGCATTTACACCTGCATGACATATGATATCCTCGAAATCGAGGTAAACAATGCTCAACAAAGCTTCGCAGTCTAGGAAATTAATACCAAAGCAATGTCTCTGCCAGGTAATGTCCACGATAATGATACTATCAGAGAAATGTTTCATATTGTTTTTACCCAGTATACCTATTCCTTCATCGTATTTACTGTTTACGGTATTCCCACTCTATTGGTCACTATGAAAGTTGTGGTGACAATTCTTAATCCTGCTCATAAAAACTACTTCAAAACGCCGTTCTTTGTGTTATTCACGCATGACTGCCTACTGGTAGGTTCAAAATACCAGCATTGTTGCCACAACTGCTAAACATCAAAGAACGTCTGAAATCTTAGACACGAGAATATCCGTGAATGTTGCCCTTGGAGACGCATGCTGAAATCCAGCACTGCTTCCCAAACAAGTAATGGTAACATCAACGCAAATCAACGGAAGTGACTAGAAATAGGATGCAGAAACTGGAGCAATGTGGGAAAACGGAGCGAAAATGAGCGGCCGTGTATTGGTTTGGTCAGTTGTGCGTGTTCCGTTCTCTAAAGGAGAGTTTGACTTAGCCTTCTGAACTTGTCGCGAAAGCGATGCTTCCGCTCCAACGCGGCCCGGGCTCGCGGCTCCCGCAGTGGGAACAAAAAACACAGGGTAAGGCCTCTTTACCGGCCTCTGTCGGCGCCGCCAGTTCTTCGATTATCCGCGCACTGTGCGGCTCCGGCATATCCCCGCTTTCCTATCTTCACCTCTGACCCTGGCCTAACCGTCAACCCACTGCGGATCTCCGATCCCCGTCTGAATCCTATCATTCCACCTAAACGCGCTAACCGCCATCAACTCTCTATTCCTCGTGTATGGTGTGTAGTTAATTGTCTCTCTCCTCGCCCCACTAAATATGAGTGCTAACATGTTTTTCTTGAGTGTTTGGGACGTAGTCCCCAGGGTCAGAACCCCCTGATATTCTTAATGTTACTTTGCCCTGTATTTTCAACAGAACTAGTGCTTCGCCGGTTTTTTTCCAAATCTTCGCAATGCTGAAATATTTAGCTGCTTGCTTGGACGTCTTTTTGTGTTTCTTATAATTATTACATATAACAAACATAGAATAATCTCTAATGAATAATCACAAAGATGGGAACCTCAAACGGTCATTGAATGGATCATGGTTAGAGATTGTAGTGGCAACTCATATTGTTCAGAGTTTCGTTTTCTTTCTTTTCGACTATTTCGTGTACCGATTACCTATATCTGGACTTATAAGTGGTTGGATGACTACTTTACCCATGGGTGCATATCTCACTGTATTATATGTGCTGAATTTCCATTTCATGTATATGACACTCTACTCAGCAGTCTTCATTTCGATTTCACGCACAATTATGATTTATTTCCCAATGCGTGGAAACGAGGTAAAAATCAGCTATTTTTTGCTTACCTGTAAAAACCAACTTGCTCTCCTCGTCAGATGGTGAAGCGACTGCTCCCACTATTCTTCTTTACTATATACATCCTACCCATCTTGACCACTTGGTTCATCTACCCAGCAAAGTGTTATATGAGAACTGGAAGCTTTCCTGGTTTCGGTGCCTCAATAGATTATGTGAAGGTATTTCCAAAGGTTGGTTTCTGTCGGAGCATATGACTGCCAACTTTTTTTTATGAATTTGTTATATAATATTTCATCAAAGTTCCAAATTTCAGTGGAAGAACAGCGGATGTCTGACAATTGTGGCAAGCGTGTGCTCTTCTATATTTTTGCTGTCTTCGTTGTCAACTTTGTGCAGAATGCGCTCCATTGCTAACAGGTTGGTTGACAGAGACAATGTAATTTCTTCCAAACATTTATTTTAAATCTGTGATTTTAGCACAGGAAAGAGAGATGACAACATTGCTAGAGCGGAGAGATCATTGACAATTATGACATTTTCAATATTCGTCTGTATCATCACTCTGGCTGCTACAAACGTGCGTCTCAAAGAAGAGTCAATTTTAGAATTAAAGTCTCAGAAGTTCTCGCGTTAGCTGCGCGTGTTGCTGCATTTGGCCTGCCGTGAACCTGCAATTGGGATGGCAGGACCACGGCAGGTCATCCTTTATTGCGACAATCGGCTACAAAATGAGCTCCCCGACTCGTTTGCGTTTCCTTCACTGGGCGAGACGGGTGGTTGCAGCGAGGCGGACGTTTGCCGCCGCGTCGGGCTGGCGCCACATGAGAGTGAAAGGAAAATACGAGGGGTAAGGTACCTGCAGAGAGCGTGCCTCTTACAGCAACTTCTGTTTCTCCGCTCGCACACTCAGCATCTATTGTTGGTGGTTTAGCTAGTACCTGCTATAAGCCTGCATTGACTAAAAGTAGGAGGATTCGTCTGCGGTTCAAACGCTTTAATGTCTGAAATGATTTACTGCTGAAGTTTCTCAAATAGCAAAGGACGTTCCTCCCCAACGCAAGTGTCTGTGAATGACAACAGCTCATTTCTGTTTTGTTCTCCTCTGTTTACCATCATCTCAGAGAAATGTAGAACAATCAGTCTCACACAATCAAGGAAAAATATTGTGAATCAACGGTTGAAACACTGGAGAATAGCTAGATGAGTACATGATTTTAGATCGAGAAAAGTAAATACGGCTTTGAAGCTTTTTTAATCGCAGTGCAAACTGCAACAGTATCCGCCCACACTAATGGATTTCATCGAAAACAAAAGTTTGGTAAATCATTAACAGCTTGCGCCTGTTATTCAACACCCTACTTAAAAGAATGCACTTATTCGCCTATTTTAGGTTTATTTCTTCTATATGTCGGACGTCAATCTGTCCCTCACATTGCGTCCGTTTCAACAGGATCTTTTAATGTTCACTCCTACATGGGCTCTATTTCTTACTCATCCGGTTTTTAAAACATCCAAGAGCAGCATCCAACAGGGAATTTTGATTCTAGTCTCTGACAACAAATGAGTGGAGTCGAATCTTTTCCATGTGGGTTTTCACCATCCTATGTTGATTCAGTTTTTTTTTCGTTTTGAATTTATAATTCTTACACCCACTGTCTGTCAATATGAAGAGAATTATAAACGCAATTACTGCTAGCATAAATAAGGCATTTATTTGAAGTGTTGAAACTATCAGCCACCGTTTGCATTTTGTAGTATCTTGCTAGTTGAAAAAGAAGGAAAAAAGACAAGGTCCTTCGATCATACCCAAAGCTCAAGATACATGGATTATGAAACGCTTCACGATTCTGGGCTAATGTGAACCTCTTTTTGGAATAGCTTCTAATCTGTACGTCCAGCGCAGAAAAGCGATCTCGCGTTAGCTTGTTAAGTAACTATGCGGCGACTCCAACGCCCATGTACTCAGATTAGTCTTTATCCCATAAGTTGGATGGAGAAAGTCAATTGCTCATAATGCGTTGATTCGCTGTGTTATGACTCATAGTGCTGATTCTATTAAAATTTTATGCGGAGGTGCGGACAGGTGTTTTTGAGAGAGAGAACTTCAACCAGTAATGTATGGTGCATCCCGTTTCAGTATTAAAGGTCATATTAGGGGTCATATTAGGCTACCATTAACGAGGCTTAAAGGCAGCACCAGCGGAAATCCTCGACTCGGAGTTGAGGTGCAATTCGTAAAACAGAGAGTGAGCACATCACAAATGTGAAAAGAACACAAGGAATGATGACCTACCTGTAGAGAAACAAGGATCGCTGTCGCGGCCACTGCGGGTTTTCAACGGCACGACGCGCCGGTTAACGCTATCGCTGTGGGTGGTCTGGCGCAGTGGACGCGTGCAATTCGCACCATTCGCAGGTTTTCGTGGCGGGACGCGCGCACACCCTACAGCGGAGCACTCGTCCGCGCCTTCGACAAGTGGGAAAGAGCGCCTTCATTTCTTGCGTTTCTTGCGTTTTTCACGCACTTTCATCCCTGCCCATGAGTTTGCCGTCCCGAAAAACCCCGAAATTCGGGGAAATTTCCAACGCAAGGATTTCCGCGGGTGCTGCCTTTAAGTGTTGATAGGAGAAAATGGAAACTTCTCGAAAGCAAATGTAAGGAAAACTAGACAGGATGGAAAGAAAAACCAACGCGATTGGAAGGAAATGAGTTGGTTTCCTTTGGATTACCGTCAGGTAATACTCACTTACCGATACGCAGGATATTACAGCCTATTAGTAAACACCTGTGACAGTGCCCACCTCTCATACACCGACATAAGAATCGACTTCTGCACACCAGAGCCAAAGTGCCCTCTCCACTCGCTGCAGTCAAGCCGATCGTTAGTGGATATTCTAGAGATTCGATGGGAAACGTTCGAAATAGTTTTGCTGTGTTTCGGTGCAACGTTGTCAATCGAAATCCTATTCCGTATGGCAATGAAAGACGTATACAGCTCGAATTACCCTGCCTTTGTAGCAGAAGGTTAAAGAATGAGTTGGTGGTGGCGTTTTTGCTGTAGTGAAGGTGATGAAGCCGAAATGGTATCATAAGGCGTCCGCTAATCCTGATAAGAGGTGTTTTCAAATCAGCACGGTATAGCACTGACGTTAGCCGGTACAATGAGCTTATTCTTTATTTTTTACATTATCTCCGCATTCTGCATTATCTCCGTTTCTTTTCTACATTCTAGTCTGCGTGGTGCCCGCCGGCAGATTTCGTTACGCAATGACATAGGTGAAATAATGTGATGATGAAATAGGAGAAAATGCAGACGTAAGGAAATCGTACAGCCGCGCCAGGTGCCATTAATATTTATAGTATTGGCCTCGTAAGCGTCGAAAATACGTGGCGGCGGACAACTTCCTCATAACTTCAATACCTGCAGACATGTGGAATCGGGCATTTACACCTGCATGACATATGAACTCCGTGCAATCGAATTAAGCCATGTCAAGCAAAGTTTTGCATTCTAGACCACTAACACCAAGGCCATGTTTCTGCCAGGTAATATCCACAACAACGAAACTATCCGAGAAATGTTTCATATCGTCTTTACGCAGTATACCTATTCTTTCATTGTATTCACTGTCTACGGCATTCCGACTTTATTAGTTCTTATCAGAGTTGTGCTAACAATTTTGAATCCTGTGCATAAAAATTACTTCAAAGCGCCGTTCTTCGTGCTATTCACACATGACTGTCTGATGGTGAGTTTGGATTCTTACATTTTACACTTACTACAACCTACGCCTTGAATTATGGCGACTGACAGCTTCCATCCCCTAGCCTCACCTTCCCAAGAGTGAAGCATACTGCGGAATCGCTTTGTTTCCCTTCAAAACTCCCACGATCCGAATTCCATTGTCTTCAACTCAGTCTTTTTGTGATTGCGGAAAGTCGTACTCTAAAACTGTAATATTATAATAGCAGATAATGTTTAAAACCCTTACTAGTAGTCGCTGCGTTCATGAAGTATGTAGCGAATGGATGGCATTCCTGGATTTGCTCAGGTAATTTACTACCCCGGCTAATTTCACACCTATGAGAGCATTTGTCACTACCGCTAGTCTCATTAAAAATGTTCATCATTCTTGGTGACAAGCAAGTCGATAGAATTAAGCAACCATTCTACAAGTTTCTCTCTCTCTTCTTCCCGCTAGCAAAAACGTTACTAACGTTATTTATGCGACAATTTCATAGAAAATCCATGCCACAATAGTGTTCATCATCTTCGAGAGCTCAAATAAATGGGCTTTTACGCGTGCCTGTGAAAATGCAAAAAAGTTTTAATAACTCGATTTTCCCATGTATTGCGGGTCACAGTAATTGGATGTGAATAGGATCGACACTATCGACTTCCAGTCGATAACTGATGGAAAAATGTAGCCAGTAACATGCGCCATCCAATGGTGGGTGAGCATGCAAAGATTGATCTGGCTTGGTTGACTATTCAATTTTCCATTTGGAACACGGACAAACACCATTCTATATAATAATGCGCTAAGGCTGTTTAAACATGTGTTTGTAAGTATGTAAGTATAATATGTAAGAATGTAAGAATGTGTGTTAGACCGTTACGGAATTCTATGATTAGTCAGTGATGGTGATTGCTAGATCATATAAAAGGCTGGGAACGGGTGTGATGTGATGTAGTTAGGAAGGGAGGAGATCAAGAAGAAGGCCGAGTGGCCGAGTGGGTTCACCGATGGACAGGGGTTGCGCTAGCGTCCAAAAACGCCAGGAGGCGGATCCGGCTGTGTGACAAGGGTGCGCCGGCGCTAGAAGTGGGGAGAGACGGGTCCACCGCTGTGGTAAGGGTGCGCCGGCACCCAGTGTAGGGGAGACGGGTCTACCGGTATGATAAGGGTACTTCGGCGCCCAAAGTGAGAGACGCTTCGAGGCAGATTCCAGAGTGTGATACGGGTGTGCCGTCGTTCAGAGGTGTAGTCGCCAGAAAAAAATGAAATGCTGGTCCAATCTTACGCGATCGGTACGCCTGTGTCCATTGGGGCTTTCTTTCCTACATCATGCTTTCCGTCTTCTCTACACCTACTTGTTCATTATTTTCTTCCCCACTTTCTGTCCTTCCCATTCGTGCCTGAATGAACCACCTCCTTTCTGTTTAAATACACCAGTGGACCTTTATCCCTCGAATTACCACACCACCAGCCAACCGACCATAAATCATTCCAAGTGACCATTCCCACTACTCTGAAGTTTCTTCCCACGGTGGAGCCACGGTATGAGGCCGATCCGCGGTGGATTCGCGGTTGCCCGCGATAAATCCACACATGTCCACGGTGGAAAACCGGGAATGACGTCACTCCCGCGCTATGCCCACACGTGTTCACGGTGTATTCGCACATGCCATGGTGTATTCACGATAACACTGCTTTCCACGGTGGATGCACGCTTGCGCCACGGTGGCTCCACGCTTGCTCACGGTGGATCCACGGTAGAAATGATAAGATTCATCACGAGCTAAAACACAGCACACGTGTCGACACGTATGGCCTAGTGGATAAGAGGGCGGACTACCAATCAAGCATTCGAGAGGGTCGGTAAGGTTCAAATCCTATGGTAGAGAAGAGAAGGAAGGACGAAGTGGAAAGCCACATAAAGTTTGCGTCTTTCTTTCTTTGTTCAGCACAGCACAGATTCACTGTTTTAGCCAATTTGTCGCATGCAACCTCTTCACAGGTATGATGAAGAATAGGGGCTAAGCGCATCGCAGTCGCATAGCAGTCGCACACGTTTACGGCATTGCGACAGCCGCGCTTTCTTTTCATGAAGGATCTCATGCCGCGTTGACCGGTCTTCATGAAAAATCTTCCGCAAATGGATGCATGCGTCTGATAGTCGCATCTGGTATAAATTGCCTCTGAATCGGCAAGTCGTAACGGTTTGTTATTTATGAGGTCGACGGAATTTTTCTCAGCAAACAATTCTAAGGTCATAGCTTAGCACGTGATTTTTTCTCTAGTGTTGGTGTGCCAGCGATCATATCTGTAATTCTGATTATTTTTGTGAGCTGTACACAAGGTTGATAATCAATTTATTTTGGCTTACATTTCGGCAAATCGCCTTCAGAACCTGAAATGGACGACTCGATAAGCAAACTATCCAGGGATATCTCTCAAGAACCATATAAACGAAATTGTGAGTCTGTTTTTCAAACATGGAGCTAGCTGCTAGACCAAACGCTCACCACTGCGATGTCACAGTAGTGACGTGACAATCACTAACTGACGACTCGAGCGGATGACTGGGTGCCTTCTTCGGAATCAGAAGTGCAATCCTAAATATGGCGAAATTTCCCGTGTGGTTTGCGATTCCACGCACGTGGAAAAAATAGCCTTCTGTTTGCCTTTCATCTCCGATGAGATTAGCACTGCCATTCGGCAGTGTCTTGGGAGAGCTGCTCTAGATAAATATGTTACGGCTGTAGAGATAAATAGAAGGATAAAGTGGTCGGCGTTGATCAATCCCGTCACGAGGGATGCGCCACGCATTCGACTTCATCTGAACATCGTAGAGGCGTTGAATGCGTATGTGCCCTGTACAGTGACTTGCGGGGGGCATCCGATGAACCAAGTCAGTGCTCCATCCTCCCAGACTCCTCTGGTACCAATTTACCGACCCCGGAGGGATGGATGGCTTGGTTGGCCACCGGCGCGGGATCGAACCATCGACCGTGTGCGTGCGCAGCGAGCCTCTTACCACTGCGTCACACGCGCCTTCACGGTTGTAGGGATACCACCAAATAACCTCAGGCGCCAACTCATAAGAAACCGAATATGCAACCGTACATGCTCCACACCAAAATGTGTTGTTTGCCCTGAAGGCAGTGAAGGCGACTGCATGACCTCGGTAGTGATCTACATAATCTGTTGTAAAAGTTGCGGTGAGGAGTATATGTTGGCGAAACGGCACGTCCATTATGTGCGCACATAAAGGAGCACTTGGGTGGCAAAGAGAAGTCACGTCTAACCACGCCGTTAGGCACAAAAGGTACTACAATATGGAGAGAATTCTGAAGTTACAGTGAAAATCTTGGCCGAGAACCTCATACAACAGCTCGCAAGACTTTGGAGGCGTTGTTGATTCATGCGAAAAGTCTAAAGATGAATCGCAAGGGAGAATGCCTCTCAATCACACGGGAACTTTCGCCACATCAGGAATTGCTCTTCTTATTCCAAAGAAGGCACCCAGTCATCCTGTCTAGCGGTCAGTTAGCAGTCGCTCCGATTGTCACGTCATTACTGTGACATCAAAGTGGTGAGCGTTTGGTCTAGCAGCTAGCTCCATGTTTGAAAAACAGACTCACAATTTCGTTTATATGGTTCTTGAGAGATATCCCTGGATAGTTTGCTTATCGAGTCGCCCATTTCAGGCTCTGACGAAGGCGCTTTGCCGAAACGTAAGCCGAAATAAAGTGATTATCAACCTCGTGCACAGCTCACAAAAATAATCACAATAGTATAAGGATATACCGAGGTTTATTGAAAGTCGGACTTTTCAATTGCTTCGCGAATTTTGTGGTTATTCGTAGGATGTATATTGAAGTTCCAACGATCGTGGAGAAGGAGCGACACCACAGCGCAGGCACTCTGGTTGTCTGTTGCACCTACCGAGGCAGCGGGATCAGGCCCCAGCGCGGCTTGTCGTCGGGCAAGCTGGGCTTCGTAAGAGGGACAAAAAGCAAAGGGGGCTTCGTACGGGGTGCGAGGCAGAAACGCTGCACGCGCAGGATCATGAAGGAGCAGTGGGAGAGGCGCGCTTGCTGTTTAGTGCATGATGTTGAGCTGCAAGGCTCTAAGCTAAGTCAAGACTTCACGGATTGACACCAAATTTGGGGTGAAGAAGCGCTTACACACCCACAATAAGTGTTTGAAAAATGAGGTCAAACTTATGTGAATTAAGAAATTGTATGCTCGGTAAAGTGGCCAGCTTGTCGAGGACAGGCTGAGTCCTAGCTCAGCCTGTCGTGAGCATAATTCTCCTACAGAACGCATAAGTTTCCATCCATTTTTCATACACCCGTACTATGTTCCATTCGCTATCCACTACCCACATAGTGCCACTCGTGGGCTAGTCTTATCAGTGTTTATCCACTTTTCCGATTTTCCACAACTTACGAACTGTGTTTCTGCCGCGCTCCACTTGCCTAACACAGTCCTTTAACATCGGCATGTTCTTCACTCGCCGTCGTCCACTTGTATTCCTCTGTTACTAGGGTCTCCTTGTAGTTTATTGACTGTTTTCGTTGCCAATAATCGTTACCGTGTTTGGTTTTGCTTTGTTCATATAAATTCGCGCAGAACTAATGTGATTTATGACCATGTTCGGAGCTTCTCTCTTTTGTTGGACTTATATACAGTGTGTCGGACACCGGCCCGAACGGACGATAAACTATGCATATCGATGCTCGGCGGAATCCGACGCGTTGGATTCCGACGAGAATCGGTACGTACTTTCGTTCCTCCGATCGGATTGGACTCCGACGACTATAACTACGGCTTTAGTCGGCGTTGTCCTGATTTCGGAGAGTGTTTGATGACGAAACCTTGTTCGTGAACATTTCGTGGTAACTTCCACTGCGATTAGATTCAGGCGGGGCTTCGTAAAATTCTGGGTTTTCAAAGGGGGCTTCGTTTTTGCTCCGACCCCACGACAAGCTCATGCTGGGGCCTGAGCGGGATATCACGTCATATCGGTTTTCCTCCGTGATTGTGCCGGTGCAGCAGACAACTAGAGTGCCCGAGCCACGGTCTCGTCCCTTGTCTGCGGCCGTTTAGAATTCACTGTGGGTCTTCAAAATATGATCTATAACTGTGTCTTCTTCTTTCTGCATGTTTTATTAATCTTCATATGTGTCTGCTTTTAAACTTTCTGTAATGCATTGCTGGTGCATGCCTTGCTGTGCAACATCAATACGTTTTCACAGTTAACCAGTAAAGGACGTCTTTGAAGAGATTTCTTAATGATTTCCTGGCCACTGTAGTTCCGGTGATATTTCAACGAGGCATCAGATGCTAGTATTGAAGGTTGCCGATGATGGACATAGTGAATACACTACTTATAATACCTCTCTTCTTTTTTCTGATCGTATCCCACTGGGAATCATCAAGCAAGAAACGAGTCGAAGTGATTCTAAGGAGAATAAAGGGTCAGAGAAAGTGAGGTAGGAATTAGCTATGAGAGAAATATATTAATGTTACGACGCTTCTGGTCTCAAGAAAGGCAGCACTATTTATGGTTCAAAAATCCAACACCCAATTCTGCGAGTTAGCTTAATTTTTAGACGTTCTAGTTCTCTACGCCGATTCAACTTCTTTGTTCGAGGCGTCACAATAGCAGAGCATTAGGATATTTGGTTCTTCAAATAATGATTGTGATGTATCCACACAATATTTAGAATTTTGTTATCTTCCTTTATGACTACGTCGTTTACCGATTACCTATATCTGGACTCATAAGTGGATGGATGACCAGCCTGCCTATGGGTCCATACCTAACCGTATTATACGTCCTATGCTATCAGTTTCTCTATATGACACTCTACTCGTCGGTCTTCATATCTATTTCGCGCACAATTGTGGTTTATTCCCCAATACGTGGAAACGAGGTAAAAATTGGGATTAATTCACATGTAAAACTCAGTTCACCTTTCTTGTCAGGTTGTGAAGCGACTACTTCCATTATTCTTCTTGACTATTTATTTCCTACCCATACTGACAACATGGTTTCTTTACCCAGCGACTTGCTATATGAGAATTGGAAGCTTTCCTGGTTTTGGTGCTTCAATAGACTATGTGAAGGTATTTCCCAAGGTTAGTTTTTGCTGAGATAAGTTGGTGCTCAAATTTTTTGTGGTTCTCGTGAAATACTGCCCTTTGCATTTCAATCTTGAATTTAGTGGAAGAACAGTGGATGTCTCACAGTCGTCGCATCCGTATGCTCTATTATTTTCCTGCTGTCTTCATTAGCAACCTTATGCAGGATGCGCTCTATAGCAAACAATTCTAGGCTGGTTTTTCGGACTATTAGACCAATGTTTTCTACAACGTTTTTCCATTGCATCTGAAGATGCTCACATAATGAAGTACGCTTTCAGCACAGGAAAGAAAAACGACAACATTGCCAAAGCGGAGAGGTCATTGACTATCACGACATTTTCGATATTCGTCTGTATCATCACTCAAGCTGCTACAAACGTACGTCCGTCTGAAAATCGTCATCCTCTCAGGCAATGCAGTTCAACAGAAACTCTCGTATTTCTGTTATTACAACCTTTCCAAAGCGCTGCAAATCTTTCGCTTTTTTAATTATCAAAAAAAAAAACCACAGATGTTTCGCTCAGAATCGGATGCACGCTTGGTGGTTATTTATGAGCTATTTGAAGCATTTAGAGTTATAAAGCATTTCCTTTATCCTCACCTCGATTAACACGAGTTCTTATACATCAGCATTTTTATAAAGCATATTTATAAATCCACCACCAGATAGGGTGAGCACCACATAGCACCACCCCACAGGCTGGCGGCACCGACAATAATTTTATCTGAGAGGTAGAAAATTCATCTGGAAATAGAAATCATAACCGTATTAATCATGGTCGTGTCACATCTATTACCAAAACGCTCTTGTGGGCCAGCCACAAGTTTTACTCGAGGGCGGGATATATGTACTGCCCTATGTACTGCCCCATATATATGTACTCGCGTGCCATTTTCTTCGTCTAAAGACAAAATAAATAAAAGGTTAGTGATTAGCGTTAATCAAGCTCATTCGCTGGATGCGCGATGCATTCGGCTTCATCTGGGTAACGTAAGTTAGTGAACGGTTTCCTATACAAGGGGTTGT
>JARK01001534.1:298860-321913 GCA_000688135.1 Ancylostoma ceylanicum
CCCCCCCCCCCTGAAACCACCCAGAAGCACTCCGTAATGATCAATGCGAAGGTTTTCGTAAAAGAGGAGACGAACAGCTCTTCTTGGATCATCGAGAGTCGTACAGAACAGGGATTTTATTCTTTATGGCGAAAAAATCAGGAAATTTCTTTCTGCGAGAAAGAGCAACATAACAAACAACGAAGACATTTCCTGTATTCTCGACAGGTTCGTGTCTCTTAAGTGAGGGGCGCGCTGTTTATCCCCTGGAGGGGTAAACAGCTACACACAAACCCTTTTAAGTGGTACTTTCGTGAGCCATTGCTTTTTGCATGCTCTTCTAACAATGGATTCTTTACTCAAAGCTATTTCATTACCAAGTTCGAACCAATGACAGGGATAAAGACGTAATTTTGCGTTCAACTGTATTGGGTATCATAAAGTAAGGAGCGAATGAAACTGCATTAATTGGAGCTCAAAGGGTAGCAGAGACGAGGAGAACATCTGTTTGCTTTTGGGGTCAGAGCATTCTCATTTCTGCTCAAAAGTACGGAGGGCATCGTTTGAAATCCAGCATCGGTTCCACATCAATGTATTAGTTGGAAAATAATTAATTTCCATGGTCTCAGCTGAAATTTGGTTTGGTCATAGAGAGCGTTTATGAAATAGATCACCGCTAAGTTGGTGCGGTTCCATGCTATTTCCGCAAAAATAAATGGTTCTATTGGATGCAGCACCCACGGTAATTTTCCGCTGACAGGTTTTGTTATTGTTTTTTATTTTATTATTTTCTTACGTTTACCACAGTGAAAGCGAATGCAGTGGTCAATTTTGTCGAATCCTGCGAAGAGGGTGGTTTCTTGTCACCAGTCTAGCTCACTGAGCTCAAAGATTGACCGAGTTGCCTGGGCTTGGAATTAAAAAAAAGGTGAGAATGGAAAGAAGTTTTACTAAAGGGAAAAAGAGCCAAGAGAGTGATTCATTCCATAGTACAACTCGTCCTACCAGCAGATCGCCAGTACACATTTATACCCTTTATATCATGGGAATGTTGATATCTACCGTGGTGCAACTCTCGCATCATTAATGAGACAGCTGGTAACTATCCAAAACGATCAAAATCTCAGACACGACAACATCCGACGGTGCTCCCTTTAAGGGCTTATCTACTATAATAATAAAAATCTTATTGACTGTGTCCGTGATTGGAGCAGTGCGCAGAAGGTAGATGAATCCGTTGAAGTGGTTTACATGAAATTGTCCGAAGTGCTCGATTAAGAGTCTCGTTTCAAATCGCGGGTTACCCAAATATGAGTGCATAGGAATATCTGGTAAATACCTAAGATGATTCAAATAAAGCCTTCAGTCATATGATAGTGAAAATTCATATGATAGTGAGAACTGACCGTACGTTGGCTAGTTGTTATTCTTGCACTAGTAGTGTCCCAAAAAGCTGTTTCATCTCCTCTTCTCTTTCTTATCAACATCGCTGACTAAGTTCCCTACCCTGGAGCAACTTTTAATGTCACAGCTCAACTACATTTGCGACATCAAAATCTATGGTGTGTATACAAATGAAAATACATATGTAATTGAGTAGGCACTCCAAGACGGAATAGCACTTGTACTAGATTCTGTCTTGGTTGTGAATATAGGCATGAATGAAGTTATGCGCTTGAGCGATGTTGAGCCAAGTGATTACCTGGTTCAAGGAGTTAATTTGAAGTCATTTGCTTGTACATGGATGTACATGGATTGCATTACACGAAGGCGGTGGTGAGATTGTAGGAAACATACGTAATTATCCATCTCCCTCCATTTGGGCTATTGTACATAGAACAGAAAAAAACATTTACGTCATCCAAAAAAGAGTATAGCAATACGTCAAGAGATCACTCCACCCCAGAATTCACCCTGAAGTTGACATCTCGCACTTACCAAGCAAACAAAAGCGTACGGAACATTTTCGAAATGACTGCGGTGTAGAAAAAAAAACCTAATTATTCAGGAAATCGGATGTTCCATCTCTGTCGCCTCAGAACAAAGAATTTATTCTTCATCGCGCTAGAAGCAATAAGAAGTGATCGTCTCTTCTGTCTTCTGTTCACTTGAGTGTTTTTACCACTGATTTGCTCCGATCACATAACGCCATCCTGAGTTGTTTTCGGATATCCCAGTTGAACGAAAATATTATGATGGGTGCCATGATGTTGTTCGAGATGAGAATGAGATTGAGGAACATGTTGATGTAGAATTGTCCGTAACCTGCTATCCCCAAGAACGGCAGAAATATGAATGCAGCCACTTCAACAGCGATGAGCACGCAGATTAGCACTGTCTGAAACCATCATTCTTCAAGTGAGTCATCATTAGATTTAAACCCATGCAAATGTGTGCGATGTACCAGTGACAAAGCTCGCATGTGTCGGTACATTAGGGTTTCCAAGAACGGTGAACGGTTACAATGATGAAGTAGTGTGAAATATGCAGGAAACGAAGGTAATGATGGCGGTATTTCTAAGCGCTCGAAACGCGGACGAGTATCAAGCTGATATGTCCCGCCACAAAACTGATGAATGTACTCATTCCGCATACTACACTTCATCCACTGTGCTAGACTACGCGCGCACACCAGCGTTGGCTGGCGCAACGAAAGCCCTTTGTCCAGATCGAAAGATGTGTTCACAGTGGTATCTTCGCAAGAAGGCGGATATTTGTTGCGTCCAACTTACTATTATGATTGTCCAGGGGCCGGTCTCACGGTAAGAAACTCCCTTCAGAAGTAAGAGTTTCCATAAGTGCTGCCTTTCAACCTTTGCTCTTCCATTTTATTGATGAACATAGACGAGAATTTGCAAGCTGGTACCTCAGGCATTCGCTCTTGATCGTGTCCAGCCTCATTCTTACATCCGTATAAAGTGCGTGTTTCCCTACTGGCACTGCCAATAGTGGTAATGATTGGAAGCCACGCAATAGGCGCTCCTTCTCACAAGCTTTCCTCCTCATTTCGTCCACACAGCCACAGTTATACGTTAATCGAGCCAAAGCGCTGCGAAGCGGAATCGGACCCGTGTGCCAGGGTACGTTTGAGCCAGTTCAACTCAAGAAAATGTAATCCGTACGAAGCGCAGCTTCGCCGCGCTTCGCGGAAGTCAGTGATTTTCTGCGCAGCTGCATAGGTCATAATCGCTTGACAAATAAATTCTACCACGTTAAAGTTAGAAATAATATCTCTTTGAACCTCTGTTACACCAATCTTCACTTGAGCAGTCTGTTATCAGAAGTGCAAACGTTGAAACTCCAAGACACGTGTGCATATGTATGTAGCAACTTATAGATGCAAAACTCTAGAGTCTTCGAGATCCAACATATTTCAGCGCAAACGATTATCTGCTCTTGGTCTCTGTTCAAACCACTACCCGAAATCGCGATACTTGGACTTACAGCAAATTCACTGCGATACTTAGTAGGAAAAGGTCCGTGAACTGAAACTAACGGATGGGAGCTAAGCTAAACCTGGAAATGCCTTAACACAACAGGTTGTACCGGTACCTGGACAAGATATTTAATCTCCTCCTTCAATGATGTCTCATCATTCACTTTCAACCCATGTGGTGACAGCTTAAGCCTTATATAAATGGCAGTATACATAGCAATCATTATACATGGAATGACGTAGGAATGAGTGTAGAGGAACTGAAATGTTCAATATATAGTATGCAACAATGGTCGAAATCTTTCTCAAGTATTGTTTCACTTGTTTATATTGAAAGTTGCTTGCTTTGGAGACCTTGCAGTTGTACCAGAAATAGAAATCTAAATAAGCATGATATTCCACAGATCACAATGAAACTTCAATGAATTAATAATGATAAGTAATCGCAATTCAAAACACGCAAACAGTGCACTTACGAACATTCTTTAGAGAACTCCTTCCTGCAGCCGAAAACGTTCGACAGTGCTATCAGTGTAAACACATACAACCACACAAACAATGACATGCTGAAATGAGTGATGTTATGCATGTATGTGCCACAGAATGGAAAGCTAAGCTTTCAGCGAAAGAAAACAATAAAAATTACATTTTGGTCCCACGCGGTGTGAAGAGTTTTGCATGTAGTGAGGGAAAAATGAAAAGCACGAAACGATTGATAGTGAGAAGGAATGAAAACATAAAAATTCCATTGAAGGCGATTCCCTCGAAAGCAAGTGGGACGTAGTACAGTACGACACTGTTACCCATGTACTGAAAAGTGCAGAAAATTTCTGAGCATTCAAGGTCAATGGGCAAGTTGCCCGAAATTTTCAAGGAGATTTTCAATCGAAAGTTCCGTAAAAACAGGGGATTGGCCTATAGCACAGTCCAGTACATTCCCTTTCCGTTAACACACGAGTACATGGGGCCAACAGCGGGGCTTCTGTGCCAGCGTGCTCGAGATACAACGCATTTATTATATCTTTTTCCATCTCTCTTATTTCAGGCTGCTGTAGCTCTATTTGGCCACTCATGAGTCCATCAACATCACTACCTCAATTGATTAGAATGTTGTGAGATACTCCACCATGAAACTCTATTATAGCCGCATTGATTTGGGAAATACTAGCCCGGAAGATGAACCGTTCCTCCACGGACCCCTCTACGCTTCGAGCGGCACAGCAGACGGCCGCTATTCTATATAGGTTGTAGGGAAAGTTCTCGCGGTTTTTGAAACATTATATTTTATTGACTTTTTAAGAATAGAGGAACACATCAGGAAATAAACAAATCACCTTCACATACTATTACTCTTGGCCAATTTTTGGGGGAGCGTTTCGATGCCTTCGGCACTGACACAACTGTACTGACATTGACTCGAAAAAGTTGCTCAACCAGCGATCAAAGTCATCTTAATCATCGCACGTTCTCCTTTGTGAGGCGTTAGAGAGAATCAGGAGAAGTTGGTAATCTCTTAATACAAGATCAGGCCTGTACAGTGCTGAAGTCAGCACTTCCCATCCAAAGTCTAGTAGCTTTTGGCGGGCCACTTTTTTAAGGAGTGGACGAGCTGGGTCGTGCAGGAATTGGATCGTGTCGTGATTCTAACCCGTTCCTGCGACTTTTGCAGCCACTCTATGCAGCCGCTGACAGTACAGGTCCACCGTGAGCGCAGTGTAGCGTGTCAGTACCTCGCACTGTATGATGCCTTTGCAGTCACACCAAACACTGATCATAACCTCCAGAGGCTGAAGACCTGTCTTTGACTGTGGCTCATGCTGCTCATACTGGTCAACCCAAGGTGGGATGCACTTGATGTTGACGTACAGACCTTCTCATCTGCTGTAAAGACGGGCTTCATCCAGTTTTTTAGACGTCTGTACGAGGGCAATTCAGTAGCCAACTCGGCACGTCGCGAGAGATCGCATTCCGTCAAATCACCATCACACACTGTGATGACTTTTATATCTTTCCCAACTGGCGCAGATGATAGGCGATGGTGGTAAAGTAAACATTCAAGACTTGTGTCCTTCCACACATAGTTTGCCTTGGATCTGAATTTACCAGCTGCCGCAATCGACTGCTGTCGACTCCGGATGCGCGTCCTAACCATGAGGAAACACTGAGGTCGAAGTCGCCAGCACAAAAGCGACTGGACCAATCCTATGCTGTGCGTTCGGTCAGTTCACCGTCCCTAAAGACAGCGTTAATATGGCGACTGAATAAAGTTGCTAATTCACCAGATTTGAAGCCCTATACTAAAAGGCTGCGACTGAACAGTTTTGAAAAATTTTTCTTCCTGGTTGGGCTTGTGCAGGAGTTTACAGTGAATGATATTAATAAACTTGCACATACCTGACCTCCCTATATATATGCCGCTGCAAGGCAGCGTGGGGTTAAAAAATTTTAAAAACCGCGAGAACATTCCCTACAACCTAATATGATGCAAGCGTGGCTTACCGCTACTGCATGAAACCGTTTACTAGCGAAGCTGTTAACTGGCTCAGTAACCCAGTAGTTGTCGTGGCAGGTTGGTAAGGGAGCTATTTCCTCCCAGTTCTCCGAGAATATTGTAATTCAATAGTTGCAATGATCATGGGGTCAGCAGACGGCTTTCAAGAGATGGTTCGTAACATTGTCGTGCTTTGGAAAGGACGACTCGTAACCCTTGCACATTAATTTACATTTCACTTGCAACTATGAAGCGAAATGATTTCTGAAGCTCTTTTTTCTGATTCTATTCAAAACGTACCTGTTTACCAGTGAGAATCATTGGAAAAGCTGCATAAAGATCCAACATTAGTGCGCATACGTCACACCACATTAGTTGCACTGTTATGAGATAGAAGCCATTCTCTCCAAACGTTTTCCATCCCTAGAAAAGACGAATGTTTTCAATTTGCTTCAAGTTAATGTTTGTATTCTACATGCCTTAAACAGTGCTATACCAAGCAATGTTTGGAGAACAAGGCCTGAAACAGCTGGAACAAAAATAAGAGTTGATGCCAGCACACGAATAGCAAATGTTGCTTGAACTGGCATGACGACGCCTGAATGACCAAGAATCTGTTTTAGCTTCCAATTTTGCCATGTGTAGATGTACAGCGTGATCAAATATTGCAAGACATTCTTCTGGCTTTTTCCCCGCAGGTACTTCATGCTATTCATGTATTGTCTATTTCCTATTCGATTGTAGATTTTATCCGTTTCCCATTTACAAATTTATCTTGAAATCTTGCGCAGCAAACAAACTGTAGTAGCAAATTAGTTGCGTGCCGATCTTTTTTGGCTTGGTCTAGCTTGAATTTCTGTAACATTTATTCGCAGATTTGAATATGCTTGTGATTGATAAAGATTCAAGAAGATAACTACTCACTAGAGCAGAGAAACAGAGAATAAGGCAAATACTGGAGTAAGAAGCAGTACGTTTCTCCTCAGTACTAATATTAATATTCTGTTTTTACGAAAAACGATGTATGTGTATGTCTGGGATGAGCTACTGATTTGAACAGGATATTTCTGATCATGTTGCTTGTGCAGAAATCACATACCAAGGAATCATAGTTTGGAAAAAAAGTTCTGAAGCCAGCTGACTCAAATTCAAGGGTTCTCGCGGAAATTTGCATCAACAATTAAAAATATTTCTGTCCTCTATCGACCAGCAAAGAGCGTCATCGAGGAATAGCTTCTCGGAGGGAAAATAATTGAGCAAACATTGTATTGGCACAAAAAAATCTTTGTTGTGGTGCGATTGGGGAATTGGTGGATGGCAATGAGCAGCTAGTAGATCTCAAAACGATTTGCTGCAAAGTGAAAACATTTGAAATTTAACGAACATTAATATTAGGAGGCTAAACTATCGGGGACGGGGCGATGCTCTCCATGTGCTTGACTGCGTGGATGTCATGCGCATCACGTGAGCGAGCTTGGTAGGCTGACAAAATACCGAAAATTCGCACTGACGTATTAAGGATCCGAGCATTGGCTCGCAGCGGGTAGTTGTTGCTTTCGTGCGTTGTCAAATTATCAATCAATGAATTGCGATTAATCAGTCTGGATGATATCTGCCCCTGTGAAAGTTAGTAACCCCATGCAAATGCGTTCGCATCATAAAGATGGCATTCTTCAGAACAACAATCTCCCCTGGCTTGAACTCTGGTATCAGTCCCACGTGCTGCACTTTTGCGTGGCTACTGCAAAAGATGACTTCTGTAATTACTGGTATGGTGGAAATTTTCATAGAAAAACAATGGAGCATATTGGCCATATTAAAATTTCTTTCCAAATGGAAGGTATATACTCAAAATTGAGGGCCAAGTCTGCAGGTCACGCTCCAACATTATTTTACGAATTCAGCAAATCAGGTTAACCGACAAAGAAGAACTTAGAAAACGAGCATGGAGAGAGTGGTAGCAAGCTGTGAGTTTGCCTTAATAATCCTTTCTACAGAATGGGGGATAACAATAACTCCAACCCCATCCAATTCGGGAAAGTAAAACGGGATAATTTTTCTACAAACTTTTGCTGGAACAGCCACAGCCACATGTGCATGAGGAACTGCTGGCTCACGTCTATTCACGTTCCGCAACATGCAAATATAAGGCTTTCATTTTTGTTTACCACATAATAGGCTTACGCAGAAAGCATAGTGAAACAAAAGACGGTATACGACATACGCTGTGGCTTGCTTAACCATGCGTAGTTCAACACAGCGTACACAGACATTGTGTTCATGTTTACGTTTTCTGACAAACAAACCTGCAAAATTTGCAAACATTAAGCACACCTGTTAACTTCCTTAAAGCTGCTGAAGGAACACGATGTTTATATGTGAATCACTGAAATACAGAAAAGCAAATACATCTGGGTAAATACTTATCTATTGTAGATATTCATTAGATATATATTTATTTATTTTATATTTATACTCATAGTCTGGGTAGATATTTATCTATTGTAGATATTCATTAGATATATATTTATTTATTTTACATTTATACTCATAGTACTGTGGAGAACATGTAATTCGATATTAGGATTTTCTGTAAGCAGCTAGGTTACTTGAAGAACGGTAGCTGGAAATTCGGTTACAATAAAAAAAGAGGCGGCAGACTGGTGTGAGACGCAGTGCTTACAGTATGGAGTCCCTCTGAGGTACCGGGTTGGAATCCTGCCATCGGCTTTCGTGTTCGGGTGGCGGGCCGCCGTGATAGGATGGCCCAGGAAGACCCCACATTACACCCATATGATAATTGATGTCAAATCACCACCACAAAACAACCGGCGTGCACGGGAATCGACGCGCATTGGCGAGCTCTGGTGAGTGTGAAAAATATGCGAGGATCCACGATGCTTCGCGAACGGTACCATGAAGGGGTGATAGTATTGGAAGAGCAGTGACCCACCCCGAAAATGAACTCCCCGAAGGAAGGATTCCGTTTGAAAGTCCCGCTAGTGAGTGCTGTGACTATAATGGACGCCGTAAAATCTCCAGCAAATCCACCACAGAATTGACATAGTCGAAGGTGCAGATCTCGAGCCGCAGAAGTTGAAGTCCGTGCGGAGCAGCTCGAGAAAGGGAACCTCTTCACTGACCAGAAGCCGGTGATAAAAGCGAGTTTTTTTTACTATGAGCGGCTTCGAGCTTTTGTTTTTTGTTCGATTTTCCACGATTCTTANCTTTTCTGGTATTACCACAACAGTGAAAACAAATGCAGTGGTCCATTTCACGAATCTCATGAAACAGATGGTTTTTGATGCCACCAGTTCAGTCCACTTGCAAAAAACTGGCCGACTTGCTGAAGCATGAAATGAAATAATGATAAAAACAAGTTTTTTTTTATAGGAGAAGAGAGTTAGGAAAGTGACTGTAAACATAAAGAACTTTTCATATCACAGCAACTCCAGCTATAAAGAGATGAGGATCTTGGAAATGATACGTATCGATCGCCACGTTACATCGCCATGGATCGCCGCCATACGGAGCTCATCGCCCGTACTCTCGAGGATGTGCGCAGAATGAGTTGAAGATGTGGATGATAAACGGGAAGAATGCCTATCGACTGCAACGATTAATTTGATTTGATTATCATCCCTCTTACTTTGGAGACTCCTAGTTTACTATATCAATGTGGCAATTGCTGACGGTCGTGATGACCGCTGTCATTGCTGGCGAAGTCTGGGGATACCATAAGTGACCGCTAGCACACATTTAATCTCTTTATACCTCGAGTATGCTGACGTGTCTGGGGAGGTGCAACTCTCGCATGAATGACAAGACAACTGTTGAGTATCCACAACGATCAAAACTCAGGACACGAAAATTTCTGTGGGTGCTGCCTTCAAGGATCACGGCATAGCAAAAACACACATTGCGACTTTGAACCCCGGGCTGTTGACTTGGCCATCATGCGGCCTAGCAGCGGCCCTCGAGCATTGTCGATTAGGCTTGTGTTCTGCGCAAGAAACGAGAAGGTCCAGTTACAAGTAGGAGGTCACTGCTCTAAGGTAGTCAACAATGACAGTCCAAAGACCAGAAACGGTGTGGGCGTTGTCGTATCTCAACGCTACCGAGACTCGGTAGTCGAGGTGTAGCCTTACATTGATCGCCTCATGAGAGTCATCGTCATCATGACAGATCAATGCCTTCACTTATTCTCGGCGCACACACCACAGACAGATTGTTGTGACCAAAAAATGGCTTCTAGATGCAGTTAGACGAGAAGACTGCGGAGATGCCTCTGGAAGACACAATCACTGTCGCAGGAGACGTAGACGGGCACGTAGGAGCAAAAAAGGCCGGATACAGATGCCAGCTTCGGTGGTTTTGGGTATGGAACACGGAACGACGACGGTGAGCCCATTCTGTAATATGTTGACTCTCGCAATCTAATCACGAATGCGAAATTCCGAAAGCGTCCTTCCCACAACGTTTCCTCCTACAGTGGCAACGCGAACATCCAGATCGAATTCGTTCTCGTACGACATCGTGATCATAATCTATTTACCGGCGATAAGATTGTACCTTGCTAAACCGTGGACAAGAAGGATCGTCCGTTCATCTGCACCATCAGAATCATGCCGCCTGAGTGTCAACAAATCAAGAAGCTAGAGACGTTCTCATACTTATCCGTAACAGAAGCAAAAAAAAACTTCAAAGTAAATGTACAGAATCTTTGCAAAGCTGTTGTCATTGTCGTGTTGAGTGTATTGAAGAGGTTAAGTACCTATCTTAACCCAGGGCGAAAATAGCGAGGAACTGAAGTGTTTGATAAACTAATCGTTAATTTCATAGACATGTAGCCTATGACGTTTGCCGATCGGTGGGAATGGATGCTGATCCATAGCGGTCAATCTGGTCCAGATCGGTAAATCTCATCTCCATTACCCCTACCTATCCATAACAGGCCTGCTAGGGATATCGATGTGGACGGAGAGAGCATTGGAGAAGCACGCGACTGCATAAATGTTAGACCATATAAAGATGGCGAACGGTAATTTTCTAGAATGATGTCGTTGCTGTACGGCAGTAAGCGCCTATGACAGGTTTTTATTCTTGTGACACTCTATGAAACGCGCTAGTTTGCTGCAATGGTTCTGAATCCTGACACGTGCTGAAGCGTCACGTAGAATTTTGAGGATAGCAGAGCAAGTTGAGATCCAATGCAGCTGACGAATTCTTCGATTTTTCTCACTTGTAATCTGTTGTAGAGATAAAAAAAGTGCAATAGTTCCTAGCTCAAGTGGGTGTTTCCTGCTTAAAGGAAGCACCCGATTTTCGTGCCTAAGATTTTCATCGGTTTGGAACCTGACTAGTTGTCCCAACAATTCTTCGAAGATAGTAGCACGAAAAGATTAAGATATAAGTAGTTTAATGTCCAAGATCCTGTATCAGCTGTATCAATGTGGGGTCGTTCGATCGAGTCGTGGCGGCATCGGACCGTTGCTACCAGTTGACTTAGGGGCATGTCATTTCTTTACCCGTTATCAATGAGCTATTTTATATTCAGCTTTCCTTCTTGCATTCCTCAACACAAGGAATTTTTCTACTTGTCACTTCACAAGAAGTCTACTTTTCCGGTTACATGTACTTCTGATTTCCGCCATCGTTACGTTTCCAAATTTTTCATGACTTTGGAATCTGTATATATGAAAGTGAACGTTTGTATGTAAGTATGTGTGTGTGTGTGTGTATGTATGTATGTAATGAATAGAAACCGCGGAGAGCGAACCGATCTGGACCACATTTTGCAGGCAGGTCCACGGCGGGCCGGCGGGGGTTATAGGCTACTTAACTCTGGAAATTATCGATTAGCTTATCGATTATATTGATTTTATTGATTTCTCGCTATTTTGCCCAGAGACTGGCAAAAACGTGCCTACTGGGGTTAGTCAATACGCTGACCACGAATATGGCAACCATTTTGGGCGACGGTATCGATTTATTGATTTTATCGATTTTTTCCACTTTTGCTCGTGAACGGACAAAGACGTGTCTACTAGGGTTCTTTCATGCGCTGAGCATGAATTTGACAACCATTTTGGGCGACGTCATCGATTTATTGTCTTCATCGATTTTTCCACTTATGCGCGAAACGGGTGAAAACATGTCAGGTGGGGTCTTTAGTATGCCCAATACAAACATGACAACTATTTTGCAAGAAAGTATCGATTGATTGGTTTTAAGAACTTTTCATATTCGAAGAGGTGGAAAAAAAGTTAACGAGGCTATTTAACATGGTAAACACCGAAATGCACCTCAAATAGATGAATTTGTATCTTTATCAACCGCATCAGCGTGAAATGCTCGGAGTAGTAAAACTCCCTCGCGGAGCCGGGTATGCCGTCTAGTCGTTTTATATTCGTTGGTGCTTCTGCGACTACTCGATTGGTCGAGCGATCCTTTTCGAATTTTGTTAACTTCTATCAACTTCAGGAACTCTGCAAAACAGGGCGGAAAACCGATTTCGCCGACAAAGCAGCTGATGGAGAAGGCGCTATCTACTTTTTTGGATCGGTCAACGAAGGCTTTGACTGTTTCCACCATTGTAAGAGTGATCTGTGCACGAGAAAGTATGTCAGAAGCTTGGGGTCGAAGAATCCCGCGGGTGCTGCCATTGAAGACAATATTGGTGTACCATGCCTCGCTAGGGCACTCCAACGAGGTCTCACAAGATTCAGGTCCACGAAAATCCTGGAAGAGGCGTACCTTTGACTTTTAGTTTTTCATCCTGCTACTCTGGACATAGATGTTATTGTATTTTGAATTGGAACAACTTCCTTCCCCACGGTTCTGAAATCATCACACAAATTGTGCTCACTTCATTTCTCCCATACCGAATTCTCACGTATGCTTTGCCGTGGGTTTTAAGGAAGACAATATCTGTAGAACAGAGATAACGATATAAAGTGGTGGTAAACACTGCGGACATTCGCACCGATCAGCTTACAGCCACATACAATCAATAGAAGCGCTACTCAAATTCCAGAAGCTGCGTTTTCGCTGATATGACGGAGGCTCAGACTTAATAGAGGAATTCGCCTTGGATACCATCACCTCGTCATTATGTTCCACAAAGGTTATCTGAGAGGGTATCAGCTATCGGAAAATTTCAAAATCTCTGATCCATGTCGACTCCGCTAGAACCGCATCTGCTGCGCTTCCGCTTATTCGATGAATAGTCGAATAACAGCCCTCCTCGAATACGATATTTCAAATAACTCGATTTTCAGACTTTCTCGGGTAGTTTGACTCACTCGGAAGTCGATTTTTTCGAAATTCGACTCGATTTCGCTCGGTCGAGTCAAACGTCTGAAACAGTAAGTGTTTTTGATACCTGTCGATTATACACCGAGACCAAATTAAACCTAATGATAACTTGCCATAAAAGGTTCCGCTTGCAACACTTTCCGTGGAAGCATAAAATTAAAGTGGCACTTGCTTCTTTCCTTCGTCAACTTTCTTTTGCGGGACCGCATATTCCCTTTATCTACTGTTATCTATAATATGATATCAGCAGCAGACTTGGAGAAGGCATCCCTAAGGCAGCGGCAGGGAACGGCAGTTTTCTCAGAGGAATCTCTCCTACGGAAGAGTTTCAAGGATTTTATTCCGAGAGTTTGTGGTCCTTTTCATGAAGAGAACGTAGTGGAATAATGAAGAAGCTTAATAGAATAGCTAAAAAGAAAATAGGTGAAACATAGAAACATTACATCCTTTAATAGAAGTTTTATTTACAACTGTTCCATACAATGAACAACAACAGTTCAACCTAGTTTCTAGAATTCTTCACCCGAATTACTGATAGCGATGTGCTTTGATCTGTCGGACCTCGATGGGTGCATAGGGCTTGCTTTAAATAACTTCTGATCTCCCAGTTGAATGAAAATAATACGATCGGCGTAACAAGATTATTGATAATTATCAAGAGATTTAGTAGGATATTCAGGTAAAATTGTAAGTAGCCAGATGCATTTAAGAATGGCAAGGTAATGAAGGCAGCTACTTCGACAGCAATGAGAAAACAAATGAGCACCGTCTACAAAATGACGAATCAAGATTAACCTTCCAGACCTGTTCTACACTACCTGGTCAACATACCTGAATCAGATATTTAACTTCTTGCTTTACGCGACTTACGTCGTTCTTCATACTACCATAAGGTGATAATTTCAGCTTTACGTAGATAACAGCGTACATGAGCACCATCGCGCTTGGAATCGCGTACGATTGGATATTCATGAACTGAAACGTATAGATAGTCGAAAACAGAGGAGAGACCATGCAAAAGTATTCCAACAAATTTCGACGCACCCACTGAATGGGAATACATAAATCTCCGACCTCTACTAATTGATGTTAATGCTTAATATAGGACCAGAAGCAAACGCAAACGAATTCATAAAAATTTCTGGTGGGTGTTCCTCTACACCTATTCCTACATTATCTACATCCATTCCATGTTTGCTCATTAGCAAAGATAGGGTCTCGCTCATGAAAAAAGATAGATAGTGATAGATTTCGGCGTCAATGCGCATGTCTTGCGAGGATTGCAACGTTCATCTCACATGGTGTGCTCAGTAGCCTACTTCGTCTGAACGCACAGAGACTTTGTTTACTTAAAGGCAGCACCCGCAGAAATCCTTGCGTTGGATATTTCTCGGGGTGTCTGGGGATGGCAAACTCATAGGCAGGGATGAAACTGAGCGAAAGACGCAAGAAATGAAAGTGCTCTTTACCATGTGTCGAAAGTGAGGACGAATGCCTCGCTGTAGGGCTTGCGCGGGTCCCGCCGCGAAACCCTGTGAATGGTGCGATTTCCGCACATTCACTGCGCCAAATTCCACTGCGCTAGCGCTAACTGGCACGCCGAGCCGTTGGAAACACGGCGTGGCCGCGACTGCGATACTTGTTTCTCTGTGGGTAGGTCATCATCTCCTTGTGTTCTTCTCACATTAGTGATGTGCTCACTTCCTACTTTACCACCCACACCTCAGCTTCGAGTCGATGATTTCGGCTGGTGCTGCCTTTGAAGGCTAATCTGAATGTGAATTTCTGAGATTCCTGGGGGCACGTTATGGCACGCAGTAAAACGTGCCATGCAAAGTGATAGGACGATATATTCCTATGGAAATTGCGCTTTATCCGTTTTTGTTCTAAAGGATTTTGTATCATTAGTTGATAATCGTCTTTAGCATAAGGGTTCATAGCAGCAACTTCCGCCAGTTATCTACCTTTCTATCATACACCAGCTAAGTTACGACCAATGTTGACATTAACAGCCGTCAGTTCTGTGCGATAGTAGACAGAGAATACTGCTTGAAAGAATGGACAGCTAGGACGTGCAACAGTGTAAGTTTTTTTTTTCTGGCAACAAAACGATGAGGTCCCCGACATGTAGTCTTAGACTTTATCTCGTCGGGTCTCTTCTTAATATGCGAATAAAGGACAAGAACGCACAAGGTGTTTGCGGTCCGATGTTTTCTGATATGCCGTTTGGTAAAATGGAAATGGAAAAAAAAACTCACGTCATTGTAATGAAATTTTCCTGGCACGCGATTGCTGCAGTTGTACCAAAAGTAGAAATCTAAACGTCGAATAGGTTTAATTATAGTCATGCAACTCATATAACTGTAGACAGCAGTCTGGCCATCCGGCTGATGCCGCTTTTGTAGACTTCTATTATTGTTCGTTTCGTTCGCACATTTTATTGAGTACAAAGAAAAAGGATTTTGATGAGTTCAGTGAACACACTGGCTCACCAATCGGGCCAGAATTCGTATCTTTCGTGGAAAAAACACTCGTTCATTTTCGAGTGTATCGCCAAAGTCCACGGTACCGACATATTGAATAGTTGCCCGATTCAAGGAGAAATCAGTAGGGTTCACCTAGTCGAGCACGACATGATAGTTTGACACAGTAACTTACATTCTTTGGAGAATTGCTTAGTACATCCAAACACATTCGAAAGTGCAATGAAGAGAAAAATGTAAATCCATACTAGTAGCGACATTCTGGAATAAACAACATTTCTCCTTGGAGAAATAACTATGAAATTCTGCTCAAAGGTGCGGCAATAGAGAGAAACAAAATACGCACACTTTCGTCCCACGTGTGGTGAATATCCTAGCGTGAAGATTTGGGAAGATAAACAAAAGGAAGCGATTCGTTGTCAGGAAAAAAGATAGAATGAACATTCCATTGAATGCAATTCCTTCAAAGAAGAGTGGTCCGTAGTAAAGAGGAATACTGTCGCCCATATACTGGAATCGTGTAATTGGTTGTACACGCTAATGGTGAATGCCATTGATCTATTCCAACAGTTCAGGACTTTCTAGCCTTCTACTCTCGCGCTGGTCGAGATTAACCTGCTTGATACTTAACTTAACTTAACTCGAGCAGAAGGAGCTTGACTGTACAGGGATCCGTGAGCTTTGCCACATCTACAGATATGTTAGCCGAGAACAGAGCAACCACTTATGCACATTAGTGAAAAGAAACGAAAAAAATGAAGAGTGTGTCATTGATGAGTAAGCCATAAGTTTACAAGAATCTAGCTGCGGCCATTGACGACTGAAGTTTTAAAGGTAATGTGGGTACCTGAACACCAGTTAGTGTGAGTGGAAACGCCACATAGAGGTCGAGCAAGAGAGCGCATACATCACACCACATTAACTGCATAGTGATCAGATAAAAACTGTTCTGTCCAAAAGTCTTCCACCCCTGGAAAGTGGTGTCCATTTAGTGAATGTGACCATTCATTTTTTTCAAACAAAAACATACCTTATAAAGGCTGAGAGCGAGAAGAGCCTGCATCACAAGTCCAATGACAACTGGCACCAGTATCAGAAATGCGGCTAGAACTCGCAATTCGAATGTGGCTTCAACCGACATCTAGTCTAAATATTCGGCGTGATCATCGCTATTTTTGTAAGCATGAGCGAAAAAACATCATCAATGAATACATAGAAGCATGGAAGAATGAGTGAGTATTTATTTTATTTTTTATTTGTACGTGACTATACCACGCCGATTTACAGATGCAATGTTGGGGCTTCGAATACAATGCATAAAAATCCAAGGCAATTAGTAATTGCCTGGAAGGTAGGAGTGGCTTAGTCTTGTTAGTACAATTTATACATATGTAGTAAACCAATTGGCAGAATCGTTCAGATACTTGTCTACTTGTCTCTTGTATTGCCTTAGTGGGTTGCACGTTCCCCAACGAAAACCGGAGCCGACCGCGCACCACTAGTCCTTTCGCTCTCTGCGTCTCCGATCACTGATGGGTCCGTGTACTGCCTCTACGGACCCGAGTCTATGCTCTAACCCCTCGCGGCTGGCGCAGCGCAGCTGGGGAACGTCTCTCATGTAATCGTCTTAGTGAACATGGCAAAGCGAATTTTCTGGAGAATCTTAGAAAAATTGAACCAGTCCTTTGTGTTCAAAAGATGGATCGTGAGCTGTTTTTTGCAGTGGAAAATTTTATCTTAAACAAGTGCTCCGACTCGCCTCCGGCGAGTCGGAGCACTTGTTTAACTTGCCCGCTTCGCGGGAATTCGGTGCTGACGCTTCGCACTTGCCCGCTTCGCGGGAATTCGGTGCTGACGCACCAATAATTTTCAGCAAAGCGGATGAAGCCGACAGTTGCGAGGCTCGCCGAAGGCTAGTCGGAGCACTTGTAGAGATGTAATCAAATTGTGTGTTGGTAATCGCTCCCGTATAGAAAATTCAACTTCGTATTCAACCCTTTCGAAAAACTCAACTGACCACAGAGAGAAACCTGAGAGTTTAACCACTGATAGCAACCTAAAGTCCAACAAATAAATGAATAAACAGTAAATAAACATCCGCTATTTTTCTGTGGCAGACGATTTATAGACATTCGCACATGAAACCTATACCGTTCGGGTCAGAATTGTGCCCCGCAGTGCAAAAACTCATTGTGATCTACGCGAAGCGCGGCGAAGCTAACCAACAAACACACAAACAGATGAATTTTACTCTATAGTGATGGGGATAGGGGGCTGAAAATCGATAAAAACGATTTCTGGAAAAACGCCAAAAGACCCTGACGTTGCACTGCGGGGCACAATTCTGAGTCGAACGGTATAGGTTTCATGTGTGTTTGTCGGTTGGATCGTGAGATATAAGCGATAACCAACAAACACACAAACAGATGAGTTTTACTCCATAGTGATGGGGATAGGGGGCCAAAAATCGATAAAACCGATTTCTGGAAAAACGAGAAAAGACCCTGACGTTGCACTGCGGGGCACAATTCTGAGTCGAACGGTATAGGTTTCATGTGTGTTTGTCGGTTGGATTGTGAGATATAAGCGATAACCAACAAACACACAAACAGATGAGTTTTACTATATAGTGATAGGCCATCTCTTGTGTAGGAAGGGGATAACATTTGTATCTCGAAGCGATTTTCTTGGCACCATTCAACTCCTGCTTGAAAAAAAAAACTCTGAAAAACTCTATAGAGAGAGCTCAACAGGAACCTACTGGCAATTTTGATATAAACTTCGCACTGAACTGTGAAATTTAAACACTTCTTATTCTAGTATTTGCGTCGCCAACAGTGCGCCGCGCCGCCTCGAGCCACGAGATCACATAATTGTGGCGAAGGGAGAACAGTGCTGGAGCGGTAGGTACTTAGAGTTCTTTTCTTATGAGTCTGAAGTTTGATCTACTACGGTTTTTGTAATCGTTATCATTTTTCCGATACACTGCACTTTCACTATTTTATAGCAGTGGAACAAAAGGAACGCAAATTCGCCCACCGCGTGTTCTTTTTTTGAAGATGTTAGCGAGGGTGTTGTAGGTACAAATCTTGTGCTCACGAGGTTTTTAGATGGAAATTTTGTGTGAATCTCTCTCAAAAACACTATCTTGTCTTCCCAACAACTTTTAAATTCTGCTTCAGAATAAGTTCTGTGAAACAACTGTGGTTTTTCAGAAAATAAATGCTTTGTAAAGCCCTGAGAGAAGAAACAACTGGAGGCGTTATCGAGGCATCATGTGATCATTTAGCTAGTGAGGACACAAATATTGTTCCCTCGCAAAGCTTTTTCATAGCGATATAGAGCTGAAAAGCGTATATGTATTTCGGTGGAACAGTGACAGTGATGTTGGTAGGGATTGTTGAACGATTAACAACGATATCAACGAATAACTCAAATTTCAACGAGGAGACCGGGGCAGACGTATGTACTGCAGCTGTGGAATGTTATAAACGTTATAAATAGAGGCTGATATTTTTAAATTTGTTGCGAGCCAAAGACAAATTTTCCTATTCGTGAATGGCGCATCATCACCGTCACCAAGGCTAAAGACCTAAGCTACAGAGCATCAAGCCGTGTAATCACAATTGCTCAGGTACAAAAAATGCGAATGAGATTAGACGCGCTTCGCTAAACATAGAATGAAATGATGTGAGTGTTGATTGAGGTCAAAGACGACTGGAATCGAAATCGTGAAATCACGTTTCAAATGGTGCACGTTTCAAAACATGTGTATAGGTAATTCCGTAATGTAATCAACAGATGTTCCTGTTTTAAAGAATAACAGAATGTTCTAAAATTGGAAGCTGGAATAAACCAAACTTCTACCTTTCAATGAATTATTTATATCTTCATCAGTCAAACTACAACTACATTTCTCTCCGTAGTTTCTAAGAAATTTTGTCCTACCTTTTTTTGCCCATACCTAAAACCCTCCAACTCATGAGACCAGCGCTTTTTTCTGATAAAGAATGGGGAATCAGCGGCTTGTGATCTACCAAACACATCATTTGATGAAGCCGACTTCACGGTATTCAGTATTCTGGAGAACCACCGTGATATATGTATAGGATTAGAATTGAAGATTTACGTGTGAGTTCGACAGCAGAGCAGACACGTGCGATCAAACTATACATGACGTCGTGCAGCTGTCTGATTGTCTCACTTCAATTACATTTGTAGCCCTGCGAAACTCCCAGGAATCTCCGTGCGGTTCTCCGAAGAGTCTCTGATTGTGTGAGCAGCTGCATCATGGTTAAATTGAAGCACCCACTTGATGGAGGTAACCAAAAGGTGGTCAGTGGGATACATTCAGCTATTCAGCTTGAAGACCTCATAGAACCATCTCAAAGACAGCAATCACGGAAATCTTCTTGTCGGAGATTTACCGATATAGGATTTAAGGAACGTAGACTCCATGGCCAGTGATGAAATAGTACTGCGAAACATCCGAGGAATTAACGCAAATGGAATATGGTTTCTTCTACATTTTACCGCGCTCCCGTTGACATCCATATGTCCCACTGCGCGAAAATTAAAGTGCCAATGTTGTACGCCGCAACGCGACCGCGCCGCACGCTTACGCTTCTTGAATTCAGGTTGCTTCCCCCATTTCGACGCATTCAGTGACATCGACAGCCACCTCTTTATCGTCGGCTTCGTTAGCGTTCATTTGTCCCCCCCCCCCGAGCCCAAAGAAAACTAGTTCATAGCTTCCCCGCTGTGCTCCTACCTTCATCTGCGACGCGCACATGAATCGACCAATCACAGTGCAGCAGCGTACCTCTTGTCACGCAGCCGTGCAAGTGAGCTAACAAGCGTGTGAGCTGGCGTCGCGGACACCAAAAAGGCAACATTTACGTACATTACCGTCCACGGCAATTTCCCGCCGGTAGGTGGTACTTCTTTGTGTTTTACTCAGTGTCGTAGTACTGAGTAGAATTAGCAACCAACTATATGAGACAACTTATCCAGGAAACGAGAATTTTCGTGCGTTGCCTTCAATCTGAAGAGGTAGTGGTACATGGACGAAATGGCCAATCGTGATGCGATGACCAAATACAGTTTTAACGCTGAGGAGAAGCCAGAGAAGAGCACTGGAATGACCACAAGACCACAGGTTTGGCCAACGGCGAAATTTTGGCAGAACAGCAACGAATTTCGATATGTTCCATTAAAAATATCTATGGGACCGTACACAAAGTGAGACCGTCTGTCTGCAGGCGATAAGGTAAATACATGAACGCTCAGTAATGGAGTAGCTGCTCGAGGAATAGCAATTAGGAACAACGTCACTGGGTTGTAAACAATGAACGCAACAACGAATTGCGCAATAAGGAAGCGCTGACGGATTCCAGACAGTTGAACAATTGACAAACAACTGCCTTTATGTATTTTGCACACCAAATTAATCATGCTCACATCAATTACCGGCTCGTCACAATCACTGTGCCATTCGTCATTTCTGCAACAAAAAAATCCAGTAGGAATATCTCCTGCACGATCTGCATAATTTGTGTAGGAATATAATCTCCTGCTGCTAAGCCCATCAAGTTTTCACTTTGATTGTGAAGTCTAACGATATGTAAAGCGAGAAATCACATGCTCGAAATCAGCTCTCATTTCTGCTGCTTTTATCCTCGAATTCATAGTTGCAATCCAGGTGACTTTATGAACTTTTCTGAGAGAAACACCTGCTTTGTAAGCAAAAACGTTGCAGTTAGCACAGAAGTCTTTCCCGTCGTAGGCGTATCACATCGCCTTGGGGTCTTTTTGAGCAGCAAACTTGGCTATTTTTGAAAACCGGCAAGGTTGTTGGAGACATTTGGCGGTTTCGACCTCAAACAGTGACTCATCAACCATAAGAACAAGGTCGGATCAAAATTTTGGTTTTTTGTTCCCTGGAGTCCAAACCATATATGTAGTCCATGGGACAAAACGTCTGAGGAGTAGTAGTATCTGTGGGCAAACATGCTCCAGCTCACAAGGGATGCTCATGGGAATAGTGAACAACCGTGGATGATGCGCATGGATACATACACCTTAACAAATGCACATCCTCATCGAACGCACTCTGTGCAGTCCTTCGAAGTGGATTCTTTTCGTACGGGTCCACAATAGACAACATGTGGGGCGCGCCGTATAACGTCATTTGAAAGCTCGGACACTGCAAACGTGCAAACGCCACACCAATATTGGTCGAGGGGAACCGTTCGTTGTGTGACTCTTTCGGAGATTTTTCGATTGTTTCCGTTCGAGACGTCGCCGTGGGCGACGAATTCAATAGAGAGACGAAATTTTGACCAGGCCTCGCCTTGAACTCACAGAAGACGAGGATTTAGTTCGAACGTTAGGCGAAGAATAAATTTTCCGCATAGAAAATTCGTTTATTTACTACTCGCAAAAGGTATAAAGCGAGCAAGAAGCCTACTTAGAGCCTACGAGAAGAGGGAACTCAGAAGTTTCAAATAAAAGGACATGCTGTCAAGCAGGCATAGATTCTATGTGCATCAGAAGAGCTGGTGATCAGAAGACGAATCGTCGAGCTCATGAAATGGAATAAGAAACACTTGGTAGTAAGGGGGACCTGCATAAAATGTCCGCCATGTAAATGTCGAACGAATTTGGCCCAGACTTCAGGAAACTCTAAGCATGAAGTGGATAAGATGGTTGGCGTTAACGAATCTCGTTCGTGGATGCGCCGCGCATTTCACTTCATCTGGGCTTCAAGGAGGCACGGAGTGTGTGCCAATGTAACGTGTACAGCAAAAGGTGAACCACATCCAGTATACTAGGTCCGTGCTTAATCTTCCCAAACTGCTCTGGTACCAATTTATCGACCACGAATAGAAGAACGATTGCTTGGGGGCCGGATCGAGCCAGCGGCTTCTTGCGCCACAGTACGCCTTTTGCTAGTGGGCCACACATGCCATCGGACAGCGAAAACTGAGCTAGTGTGATGAATGCGGAATGTGTTTGGGATTCATCCACATCAAATCATCTCTTCAGCATGTTTCACTAACAGAGGCCTCTGCACGATGTCACTTTGATCGTGTCACTTTCTCCTGCCGTGAGTAACAAGTTATAGACCTACATCTTACTATATACTCATACTGTAGGCAAACAACAAGAAAACGAAATGATTTAAAGGATTTGCAATTTGCCGTACTGTTTGCAGTTATGCTCGTCACTCAATAGTATCCGTAGTTATATCCGCAGCCTTGCTCTTAACAAATGAGAGTAATTATCGAAGATGTGAAATACCCACATCTCTTCCTTATCCAGCACTCCCCCCCCCCCCCCCCCCCC
>JARK01001534.1:336189-358409 GCA_000688135.1 Ancylostoma ceylanicum
CCCCCCCCCGCCCACTTTTTCGCTCCTTGCGCTCTTTTTACGCCTTTTGCATGAATTTCTTCTGAAAGTCTTCTGTTCTGCTCAAGACACGTAGCTGACGAAACCTGATCGTTGTCGTGGAAATCAGTAGTGTGATTCAAATGCACTCCCGAGAGGGTATAGGGCTACCCGTCGCTCCATGGCAGACGAGTTTTCATGGTAAAAGTAGGTATATATTGTCTGATCGGGTACCCTATTCTATGGCATGTATGAAGACAGGTAATGGTGAGGTTAGCAAAATATGTGCAGTGAACTCCAACACCCGCAGGCAAGGGCGGGACCGAGGTGCGGGCACTCTGGTTGTCTGCTGCACTGAAGCAGGGTCCTGCTGGGCAGAGACACGGTGGCAAACCCATTAGCCATGATTTCTCGCTGCCTCGGGAGGTGCAGCAGACAACCAGAGTGCCCGCGCTGCGGTCCCGCCTCTTGTCTACGATCGTTTGTAGTTCACTGTATATCACGTCTTGCTACAAAAACTCGCAAATTTTGGATTAGCGGGAGGCTTAAAACCTTTCCGGGAACGTCCGTGAATCCAGCTACGAGGGATTGTTCCGGAATTTCCATGCTCTTCCCAAAAAGTGTCTATTTCAGAGGGTTTGTATCGAAATGACCTTATTTGCAACGAAATTGAAAGAAAAAAAAACAAACTCACCATAGCCCATGGATCTCACAAGAATCTTCACTACAACTGCCCATTGTAGCAAGTATATTAGTAGAGAAATATAGTCAACAGAAATCAGCAGTGCTATCAGGACCTCTGCGAGCTCGTAGACTACCGATGACCTCCATGTTAGTAGCAGGGAGGTGAAGTTAATCGCAGGCGTGAATGACAAGATCAGAGTCAACAGCGGATAGACAAAACTCATTTTCACGGCTGACGGCCAAGAAGCAGCAGCGCCTTTTAAATGAGCGGCAGCATGACCTGCACTTCTTTGTGTAAATATAGCAAACTGCCGACGAAATGATCAACACGTGACTGCTATTTCGGCGCTTGTTTATCTCTGGAAGTGCGGAGGGCGAGAGGCGATTAAAAAACAGGTGGAAGGTGCTACTAGTAGGAATCATTGGTATGCAGTTTTTTGGTGACGTCATGCTCTTCTGATGGATTGTGTTTTGATCAGATTAATAATTATGTGACTAGTAATGACTCATCTTGAGAATCACGTATGGACACCAGAGAAGCCACAAAGTATGGGAGATCAAAGTCTTTAACTTCTCCTTTTGCCTAAAATAGGTGTTCCCAAAATAACGCGACTCGCAAAGCGCAACTCACACTAGATGCGTGCGAAAGTCGCGCGTCAGACGCACGCAGCCATTTGCGAAGATTTTTCATGGACTTCCTCGACAAACGCGGCATGCATTTCCTGAAAGGAAATGCCGCAAAGGCGCCATGAGGCCGCAAACGCGTGCGTCTTCCTCGCGTCTGAGCTGCGTCAGGGCTGGCACCGGGCCTATGCTTCATCGCATACATAGCGGCACGCGCGTCGAACGCACGCGTCTAGTATAAACTGCCGTTGATAGGAGAAGTTCGAAAAATGAAATTTAAATTGACAGATAATAAATATATGAATTCTATAAATATGACATTTAATAACAAATATTCATGAATGATGAATTATTAAAGAAACAAAAGTAATTCTCGCAATGCGACGCGGACAAGTGGCTGTAGAGAGTAAAACAAATGATTCTGTTCTCAACCCTGAACCCTTAACCTTAACCCTTAACCCTGTATATAAGCGGCATTATGCAGACTGCATAAAAATAAGGTTTACAGCGAGGGTGGGCAAATACCGCTGGGTAGACAGAGTTCTAGGATTGTCCACATAGTCCTGTCTGGCATTGTTCCCTAGTCGCTGTTCCTGGTACGCCACTACGTATATCATTGTCAATTAGTACTTTTATCGCTTAACAGCCGATGTATGGACATTCCAAGGTAGTGTTTGCCCCACAAGCAAAACACGTATGTCCTTGGAAGTTGGATTGTGAGGAAGTACGTAGAATTTCAAAACCCTTATGAAATTATGCATAACTGAACTGATAGGGTGTCCGTAAACGGAGAACGCGTTACGGAAGACGCAGAATTCCGCGCAGTAAAATTCGACGACATGCCAGACTACAACCTTCACAAAACCAGTGGCCGGGCAATAAATAGTGTTTTCGCGCATAAGTATTGACGGACATGCACTTCAACACAAAATGACACCAAAGGGACAATCACCAACTTTATAGCTGATTTGGCCGTAAAGAAACTTAGGCGTAGATCTACCAAATTTGAATCCTGGAACTGCAAACAACCTTTAAAAATAAGGCTTATGTTGCTGCAGATGGCTAATCTTCTTGAGGACAACATTTAAGTATTAAAAGACCGAGGAAAGAAAGAAAAATGAAACAAAACGGAAGAGAAAAAAGGAATAAAGGAAGAAATTGATGTCTTCTTCTAAAGTTGTAGCCTATGTCAATGAGAATGTGAATTCAACTTGTTACTGAGGTAATTTGAGGTAACTGTTGCGTTCATAGTGCGTGATTATCTCAAGAGGTCTCCAACCTTGAAGATCCCTTCGTCACACGGGCATGGATGCATCATTGAGTTCACCCAGGGTAAACGTGTTGGCATGCGTGTTGATGATGGCTAAATTTGGAAAGCGTTCATAAGCTCACCCTGGGTAAATTCAACTATGCAATAGGGCCCCGGCATTTCGGTGAAGCTTTCTGTTTGGCTAATCACCCAATAATCTAACAATTATAGTAACTGTACAATAACCTAATAGCTAACTATATGCATAACTAATTACCCATGAATGATTTACCCACCTTTGTTCTTTGCTTGTACCCCTTACCATGAAATCGTAGACAAAAATAGCCACTATATTATTGTAAAGCCAGGACATGATGTTCTATGTAGTCTGTATTTTTGTATTCAGTTTCAATTCTTTTGTGTTCAAACTTGTGTTTCTGAAAATACTTTCTATGTAGTTTCAGGTTATCGGTAGTAGTACACAAAATGGTATAACTATAGAATGAATAACTCTTGCATACTAAGTAAATATAATAGATAATTCTAGCTTACTCTCTTCTAGATTCAATCTAACCCTACTATTTAGCCTCTTCACACAAAATACGTCAAAATGAAGCTTCTTTTCATTGAAAAAGTTTTCGATGTTATGTTTTTTCTAGCCTGTATTCCAAGGAAGGTTGGAAGGTCATAAAGATATGTAACAGGCTTACGCTTCCATTTCTCTGCGTCTGAACAATATTGGAATACAAAACTGGCACTGACAGCGGAAATTTTGTCCTCCTGTCCGGAAAATCCCTTTATCCCCTTTGGTTCATACTCCTCACCCTATTTTGGCCGAGATGGTCAAAATTCTGTAACAATTTGAGTCTACATATCCGCTAATCCGAGAAGTCCTCCCACAGCTTGACCCACTCGCCTAACTATCCTAAGTACGTAAGTGTACCTCCGCTAAGATTAGCGATATGTATGTATCGCTAGTTAATCTCAGAAGAATTTTTTCGCGTTTAGAAAAAAGTTACCGCGCAAATGCACAGAAAACAATACACTTCTTTGAAAATCTGGGAAATTTCTATTAGTGCCCTTGACGGAGGACCAAATCAAAGCTGCTATGAAAATGAACAAAAACAGCTACGTTATTGGAATCGAAAACTGAGAACAGAACTCTCTTTCTCTCTCTCTCTCTCACTCTGGATTTTTGATTCTGCGTTGTACTTTGTGTATTTTGTTGTTAGCACGAAGTTACGTGCACCCCAACGATGTAAACAGCCACTGCAATCATTCATGATCATTGTTCACACGTGTTTGTAAGGAAACGTGCAACGCTGATAACAATCCACGCTTCAACTTTGACTTTTTGAAGGTGGAGGGTCGCGTGATATCATATGTCTGGATTGATGTTTACAAACACCAACACTTTTTTTTGTTTTTTTCTTCTTTCTATAATAGCTTTTCACACGTCATGTGATGTATTTTCTACAGGGACGCCGTGGAATTATTCACACAATCAGTGGTTTTTTAATAAATCCCTTTGAAGCCGCTGAATTGATGTTGGCTGATTGGTCAACGGAGGCGAATACAAGAAAAACTTCAAACTACTTCATTTAAAAGAATTCTGAATCACTCTATTCAAAAATGACTTAACAGAGCAGCTTCTGAGTTAAGGCCTACTTGTCTGGAGCGTTCTGCAAATGTACATGTAATCAAACTTATACCCGTTTTCGCTAAACAGTTTTACCACGACTAGCTTTTCACGCTGATGCGGATAATCGGGAAACAAATACATCCATTTGAAGTACTCATCATTTCGGTGATCACCATGTTAAATAACCTTGGTAACCTTTTTTCACCTGCTCAGAAGTTGAAAAGTCGACAAAGCCTCAATAATAATCGACAATTTCGCGCAGAGTACTTGTCATATTCGTGTTAGGCATATTAGAGAACCCCATTTGACATGTTCCTAGCCGTATCCGAGCGAAAGTGAAAAAATCGATGAAATCAATAAATCGGTACTTCTGTCCAAAATGGTCCACATATTCATTGTCAGCACATTGCAGAACCCCAGTAGACATGTCGAATCCCTTCCCCGTGCGGAAATTGTGAAAAGTCGATAAAATCAATAAATCCATACACTCGTCTGAAATGGTTGTCAAATTCGTGCTGTTGAGTAACCCCAGTAGGCATGTTTTTGCCAGCCCCTACACAAAAATGGCGAAAAATCAATAAAACCGATACAATCTTTGAAGCAATCGACGATTCCCGGCTAAAAATAGCCTGTACCTCCTCCGGCCCAAAGTAGACTTGTATGCAAAAATTGGTTCAGATCGCTACACATTCCCCAATTCCTAATAATTACATAAGTACATCCACACACATATTCGCATACAGTCGTTCAAAAAAATACTTGCCTCCGGCATCCACCGCCCGTGTGCTAAGCCGCGCCGCGCCTCCTATGCATTATCATACGTACGTGCTGCGACGTGATTCAGTCGCAGTCTAGCGGGAGGCAAGTATTTTTTGGAAAGACTATACAAACTTTCAGCTTTATATATACAGGTAGAAATCGGACACTCTATCTAATTGAACAAGTTAAGAATTCAGGACTCGATCCAGAGAATTTGAACTTCCTAAGAAAAAAGGAGCTTTCAACACCATTATATTTTTTTTCGGAGCTATATTGCTTTCTCTCCTTTGATCACCTTATTTCTGGACTTAACTGAAGTCCAACTTTTGTGAAAAAAAAAATGTTCCAAAAATGCAAAAAAAAAGCGAATCCACTGTATGAAGCACGAAACCTATTCATTCTCTTATAATCATGTGAGAGTTTCGTGACTAACACAGGGTATCTGGTGTCACCACTTTCTTTCACAAAGAGTGAAATTTCAGAACGGTCTAATTATGTATCATCCGATCGAAAACATGGGTTAGTGTTGAAAACAAGAGCTGTGAGTCACATCAATAAAATTCTCCGAGAAAATGTAGAAGGGAGACCACGTGAGGAGCATCGCATGTTTTGTTTGAGATCTGATCAATCGTTCGGGCTGTCTTGGGTGTGGCCACACAGAATGAGACAGAAGATTTATGACAATATCTAACTGGTAACAGGTTTTGATTTAAGAAAGCAATCCTAGTGTCACACTTGAGAACAAGTTGTATCCTACTATGAACGGGAAGATTTGCGTTTACGAGTGACATTGCTCGAACGACCGCTTCTTTTGGTAACTTTGGTCTTTCTGGATGTGGCGCGATTTCTTCGATGAGAAAGACCTCTATGTTTTCTGTAGAGAACAGTACGTGGTGGGCATGGGCAATAATGTGCATCTGTTCCAGGCGTACCGGGCTGGCCAGCGCCTCCAGGCATTCCATCAGGGCCTGGACTTCCCGGATTTCCGGGCAGTCCAGGCGGTCCAGGTGGGCCAGGTTGTGGAGCTTCTCCGGGTGCACCATCCATTCCAGGAGGCCCAGGTGGCCCCACAGGTCCAGGAGGTCCGGCTGGTCCCGGTACACCGATGCTCCGCTGTCCGGAAGCTCCTGGTTGCCCTGGCGCTCCTGCATTCCCTGGCATTCCTGGTGCTCCAGCATCTCCCATAGGCCCGGGAGGGCCAGGTGGTCCCTGACCTCCTCCTTGTGCTGGCGCACCCGGCATTCCATCCGGTCCAGGCAGTCCCGGAGGTCCATCTTGTCCGGGTTGGCCAGGTGGTCCAGCAGGACACTTGATGCATCCGCCTGCTCCACCTCCATTACTGATTGTGATACCGTCGTTACCACGTTTACCTGGCACACCTGGTGCACCAGCTTCTCCAGGAAGACCAGGGGTTCCTGGTGGACCGGGAGGTCCAGGAGCACACCTAGCCGGTGGTGTGCCACAAGCACAGTGTGGCGGCCATTGACGACGTTGACGGACTATTCCCGCAAGAACTGCTCGCTTCTCCCGCATGTCCTGATACGAAGGCCTCATTTCGTGCCATACGGAGTTTGCGAGGTCCTGAAGAAACTTCCACTCGTACGTATCTGGTAAAAGAGCTGGAATTTTTTAATTTCATGAAAGTGAAAGTACTACATTGAATTCTGTGAGCTCCTCAATGGCTTCGTCGTAGAAATTGTTGATATCATTCACGAGGTATAGAACCACGACAAGGGAACAGACAGTGATAACAGCTGTTGCACCGGCGACCGCGGTGACGATCTTCGTTGCATACATTCTGGAATTTAAAATTCAGTAGTGTGCATTGTTAATAAGGTTAGAGCATAGTTAAACAAGGAAAGACTTGAAAGTAGTGCACAATGCCTGTCCGATTATTTCTCCGCCGTGAACTAATTCTTTGCCTTTTTTTTCTATAATAGTTTGCTAAATACGTATTTTTGAGCTAAGACCGGCATTCGCAGGAGGCTTTCGCTCTGGAGCAGTGAGTACTCTCAGAAAATTCGGGTCGTATGACGAAATTACGAGGCTGGATTGAAAGTTTCCGAAATGACCACAATATATTATAGTTGCTGATTTTCAAATATTTTTATGACATTGCTTTGATAAATCCTCCATATGAATACGCTGAAAATATCAAGTTGATTCGACAAAACGTTTTTTTAAGAGCATTTTAGTTCGAGCAACTCAGAATGCACTCAGATATTGATAGGGACGAAGTTTAGGCAGTCATTAAATCTTTCTAATTGGAGGGGGAACAAAAAGAAAATCAGTTCACATCAAGGTGCTGGTTTCAGGGCCTCATCATCTTTAATTCCCAAGTTTAGTTTCTGAGTGTGGAAAATATAGCGTAGCTACACGCGAAAAGAATGTGAACCAAGCGCAGAACGTAAAAAAAGACCAATGCACTAAAAATCATACATAAAATCCCTAAAGCCGTTCTTTTAAGCGGTAATAAAAAGCGTATGAAGTTAAGAAAGTTCTGGGCATCCTTATGTGCAATAAGTCTTTATTTCGCAAGAGACAATAAGTCCAAAAACTCCCTTCGTTCCCTTGAGGTCTGATGCCGGAATGGCAGATAGTGGCCATAAGTAGTAGCTGGCCGCTGACACCACTTCTGACCCCGAAGATTTGGCCGGTGATTCGCACACGACGGCGCATGGGCGGAAGCGCGTCGCATCCGCGCGCAAGCTCTGGCCTGTGCGGAAGCGACCAGTGGCTGCGCTATCCACGTATTTCACATTTTATTTAGGTTTCTATGCATAATTTTCACTTTGGCTATGCTGCACATGCACAACATCATTGTCATGTACCTTTTTCGAAAAGAGTTGTTCATTTTGCAGGATGATAGCTGACAGCGGGGGGACAATGAAAAGTGGAGATAGTTCTCTTTGCGTTTTCTTTTTTCTTTTTCTATCTTTCTGCCTGAAACTCATTCAGATTCATTTTTTTAGGAGAGTTCAGTTTGACATTAGAAGGGTTCCCTGATGTGCTGCGCATAAAGAGAACCTTTCTCATAGCAATCTATACTCGGAAATTGGTTAATTCAGGAAGTCGTAATGGTGAAAACTAAATTCCACAATCATTTGCTCAACTTCACGTAAGAACCATTTTCTGAGGTAGGAAGAACTGCAGACTTCATCTTGCACATGGTACCCATTTCCCTCTAAAAATAGGTATCCCTGGTGGTCCCGCATTTGTTACTGTATACAATACGTACATATGCAAAAGTAGTGCCGTAGTGCGAAGTGGTTGCCAAAAATGAGATCAATCCATCAGATAACCATTTGCAAGTAGTTTAGTGCAAACTAGACTCTTGTTGATTTTGGTGCAATAATGGTGGAGGGGGAGTCAAGTTATTCTTTTTCCTTAGTAAAATTTCTCAGAACTTCCAATGGGAAACGAAGCACTTTCCTTCGCAATATTGAAGTTTGCCCCCCCCCTAAACGTTTGGGCCTTGAGAACCGGAAATTCCTACGAAATTTGTCAGTTGGCCACGCGTGGTTTCACCTGAAATAGCGGCCAGATTTGGCCCGTTCATTTGGCCGTTGAGTGGTGGCCAAATGGTGAGGGCAACACCTTCGCCCAAGTTTCGCCCCAGTGGCCATGTTTGGCCGGTGGCCACTCGTGCCGGCATCAGGCCTCTTGACGGCAAATTGTGTGTCAACATTAATGGAGAGGGTGTTAGGCAATGATGCTTTACGAGCTTTATCCACCTTATTCCTGAATGTGACAATGCACTTACCAAAAGTGGTTGCCGACGGCAGGTACACACTGTGATACAAACTCCCGTAGCCTTTTATACTTACATTTTACTTTATAACGATTGTTGAAAAGTGTTTCAGGCAAATTTACGGGCATGATTTTTTCCGAAGCCTCCAAACTATTCAGTGCTCGCTTATTTCAGATTGGGGGTGTACAATTCGTTTTCTACGGCACCTTAATGGGGATTTGTAACTAAAAAGTGAGTGGCTCTCGAGGTTAATTTCCACTTCCCCGAGCGAAACTGGTTTCTTGGCTTTGAAAGCCACTCACGATTTCTTTTCTTACAGAAGACTCGCGTGCTAGTAATTGCAATAATTTACGACGAGCGACGCAAAATCGCTGCCGGAATGCGCAAAAGGGGTACAGCTGTAATAGGTAATTGCTGGAGAAAAAACAAGTGCTACAAAAGGTTTATGACATGTAATCAAACTATGTTCGAATCACAGTGAACAAACCGCACAAACCTATTCCGCGACCGAAGACGAATTTGTCGGTTACAGTACAATTCAGCGTCAGCTATACGACTAGCTCTATCCCTTATCATATATGTAGACGCGTGAGTTTGACGCGCGCGCGTTTATATGATGAAGGATAGGGCTAGCCGCATCGATGACGTAGTCTGGACGCATACACTTACGGTCTTGCGGCGCCAACTCGTTCTATTCATTTAGGATGTGCATGCCTCGTTGACAGGTCTTCATGGGAACTCATGAATACGTTCGTCCGACTAGTACAAATTTCCCTAAGGTTGGAACCTTCCAACAGCCTAGCGATAAGAGCGGTCATCCGCATTTGATCTCGGATACTGATTCATTCTGAGCCGAAAATTCATCTCATTTGCTTACTATTATATGTACATTTGTATTGGGTCCGGGAGCAAGTTCGTGCGGTTTTTACAATTTCTTTTTTTTACAAGGCTTGAACTTCTCTTGCTCGCGCATCACTAAGTATTTTGTAGTGTCTAAACAAGGGATATCGCATACTTCGCAGCAGCGACGCTGTCGCTGCTACCGTTCACCGCAGAAAGTTCTCGTGCAACTGATCCTACACCAACACGCTGTCTAACGCAAATAGGCTGATAGGACACGAGAACTCGTAACATTTCGTTCACATCATTTTCACTCATTTTCTCCACAGCGACGGTGTGGCTGTCGAGTATTCCATGGGCATAAGGCACGATTGTGCTATCCCGGAGCTCGATTTGATATAATCGTCGTTGTTTATTGACTTGAGAACTACTGTGTGATATAACGTTACTGGCGAGCTATCTGTATACTATTATAGTACCTTCCTCAGGCCTATAACGTACAATCATTGCATTCAATGTGCTATCTAGCGTTATGTTCTCGGATACACGAAGTCGGAACCGAGATCATGGCGACCATTCTTCGCTCCAAGAGGTATACCGCTGGTACTACCCTACGTGAACGGAGAAAACGCTAAGGATGGGAACCGAATCGCAAGAACAGCGAACCTACCAATAAAACTCGTGTTCCAACCTCTACCGGATTTAAAAAGCTTGCTGACCTCAACCAGGGTCTACGAAGAGAAGTGTGGAGGAAACAACTGCATGTACTGTACAGAACAAAAGATCTGTCAATTAGAAGGTACCGTATATCTAATCACATGTCAAGTGTGTGGAAGGAAATACGTTGGAGAGACGTCACGACCTCTGAACAAGCGTTTGGACAAGCACATGCGAGCGCTATGTATCCCTACCTCATATCCTAATAGTAGCTTCTCGAGCCACTGCACCCTCCACCACACAAACGACGATCCACCTTGAATGAAAGTCATCATACTACACCGCTCACGGGAGGCTCCGCCCGAAGGGAACGTGTTAGAAGCTTTGCCAATAAAGCGCTCATCACCGGAGATAAACAATCAGGATGAGATAATGGATGCACTGCGGCTCGATAGCGGTGGTGGCTAGGTAGCTGTCTCAGCCTATTGCTCTGTCGCACGAGTGCATCTGTCGCTGCCCTGTTTGCGATTCTATAGTATAAGTGTTCGCTTGCTCGGTCTGCTCGAATGATTGTTGTTATGAATATCATTAGACTGAATGCAATGATTGTCTGTTATAGGCCTGACGAAGATATTAGTATACCGAAAGCTCGCCAGTAAAGTTATATCACACAGGAGTTCTCGAGTCAATACACAACAACGATTATATCAAATGAGGCTCCGGAATAGCACAATCGTAATACCTTAAGGCTATGGCATGCTTCACAATGACGCTGTTGCTGCGACCACCAAAAGTTATCGTGCAACTGATCCTACACCAACATGCTATCTAACGCAAATAGTGTGATAGGACATGAAAACGTGTAACACTTTGTTATCAAACTTTTGGTGGTGAACGGTCGCAGCGACGGCGTCGCTGTGAAGCATGCAATATCCCTTATGCGCATGGCATACTCGTTAGCGACACCGTCGCCCAATACACAAGTACATAATACACAGTTCAAGTCAGTACACAACAATGATTATTTTGTAGCTATTGTTTTGGGCATAACCAGTATCACAACTGCACTCCTCAATTCCCACTGCTCTGTCATCCATTGCATGAAATATGACCCCACTGACTACTTCGATTTCAGTCGTGAATTGTGGCTCATATGGCTAGGGAAATCAACTGCGTCTACAGAGGTGGTACACCAGCTTTAGACAGGACAAAGTTAGCCTCGCTTCAGGCAGGGAAATTTTAGCTTTGAAGTTGCCTTCCGTTCAGGACGCCTCCTTTGAGGGAGATAGAGACGATTTTTCATTAGTGTTCCTCTAAATGTGAGAAAATATCACTATTGATGCTGATTTTCAATAAAGTCCAAATTAAGGATGAAGAATGAAGTGGTCCGCCTTGATCAACACCGTCGTGTGGGATGCGCCACGCATTCAGCTTTATCTAAGCATCGTAGAGGCGCTGAATGGGTATGTGCCCTATACAGTGATTTGCAGGGAGCATCCGATGAACCATGTCAGTGATTCATCCTCCCATATCCTCCTGGTACCAATTCACCGAGTGAGATGGATGGCTTGGTTGACCACGGGCGCGATCGAACCACCAAACGCCAAAGTGCTTGATATGAGGTGATCAGTGGTGGGCTACAAATTGAGTTGTCTCATACAACGAAGGCAATGTTTCGTTGACACGAGCTGAGAAGCTGGTCTGTCTCTGGCAACATAGGTGGATGAAAAAAGGTGCTATGTATCCTCCTAGTGTGATTGATATTGCTTGTGGAAAACAGTAGTTCCTAAATCCATGAACAACATATTTCCCAACCCAACAGTTCCAACAAAGCTATCAATAGTAGTAATAGCAATTGATACTCTTTGGACACTTTCCCTATGCTGTTCAAAAATGGCAAAATGACTGACATAAACTTTTCAGGAAACCAGTGCGCGGGCATTGTCATTTTTCTCGTGCTCGGTACTCTGTGCAACGTGCTGGCCTACTTAGCAAGTGTCTGGTCGGCTCAGCTGAACGCAGAGGTGGTGAAGACAGCTGTGGAGAATGAGCACACGTTAAGGTTCAAGTTGAAAAAAGGTTCGTACACTTTTCTGCCCCCTTCTGGAACATACCAATTATTTCCCAATGTTGGTTGACCAATATTTTCAGTTGTTAAGGAGTCTATGCAAATTTCTATTAAATCCGTTCCACTCAGTGGTAAAAGATCTAATGTTTCGAGGGAAACTGGGACTGTTAAAAATTTCTTACTCACCTTTGAAAAATGTCGATTACGAAGAACAAAAATTGAGAATAAACAGAATAAACAGGTAGAAGAGAAGATATATACGAGCGTCTGTGAAGACCTTGCGCAGTCCTATGAAGTGTTCGAATTCCATGACTAAGGCATTTTGCCTGTCAGAAAGTGAGCTAATTTTTCACATAAAAGGTGTTGGCAGAACGACAATTTTTGAGACTCTGAATAGGAGCGGATGTTCAATCGCGATTCTCTAAGTAGCCCTAATACGCAGGGAAGAAAAAGGAAACGATGGAAGGCACTCGAAGGCCGACGCGACTGCCATCCCACCCGACAGGCCTCCTCCTCAGGCATGTTGGCCAAGAACTACGATATCGTCTCAAATCACTGAGCCGTCATTGCTCACAGAATTCATGGCAGTTGAAATCTGCACATAACGTTATGACCACAAAAAAGAGGTGACTCGATGTTGCTGTGCATCAAACAGAGTGAGTGCATTTTCTCTTAAAAATAGGGAAAAGTAGAAAGAGGACGCTCATAAAAGGCCTACCGAACGTTTCCGAATATTTTACAGCAAGATGAATGCAAAAATGAAGGCCATTCCTCGAAAAACATAGAGTCTTCTCCAAGTGAACACAGGTGAGTGTCACGTTCTGAAGCGACTCTATTAATGACAGCGCCCCGCACAGATTTCTCTTTTGACATCCTGCCTTATTCTGGAACTTCAAAAAATATGATGGGAAATACGCGGAGAATCCATAAAACTGAGAGGTGTCCGCCCACGGACGGCTATACGTCCCGTCACGAGATTGATGAATATCCGCGGTGCGCTTAGTCGAAATTCGTCGAAAATTACCTAGTAAAAATCTACCTGTCGCTGGAAAATTCACTGTCTGTGACAACAATTTTGACCGTAGTATCTTGTGAAGTAGTTGGCTGTAATTGTTGTCTTTTGAGAGTTCCAATGCAACACCAGCGGTCTTCATATGACAAGAGTTGACCCGGAAAATATCCGTAGGAGCTAGTTTTAAACTGGAGCATTCATGGTTAATAATCATAACCTATAATGAGGTGCTTATTCTGTGTTGTATGTTTCTGTGTGTCACGAAATTCGTTCATACTTTTTCGAAGGATCAGTAAGGCGGCTATAGTACTCCGAACATATCTACAAGTAGTTCACCGATCCTCAGCGGGTCCACCGCTAATGATAAGGGTGCGCCGACGCCTAAAGTGGGGGGGGAAGACGGGTCCACCACTGTTATAGGGGTGCTTAATTGCACTGGATCGGTTACATCTAAGTATGCCTAGCCCCTATGGCCACCAAAGAGCGTCACTTTGCGGAGATGAGATAGACAATTCCCAAAAGAGCGTTGATACTATGTATATGAGAAGGATATTGGTATCTCGCGAAAGGTTACCAGGGTTTGCTTTGCAATCAATGTGAAGCATGCGAGCGCCAGAGTGGTGAATATATGTATGAACCAGATGTAATCAGGAAAAACCTCCAGATCTCGTTTTCAGCTCTTTCGGAAGCGCCCTCAAAGTACCTCATTGGATTGCTCAACTTTGGTGGACGAGTTCTAAGTGCTGTCGGGACCGTAATGCTAGTACAAGTGGGCTTCCTTCACTCGTGTGGTTTGCTCTTTTCTTTTGGACTTATCCTCGTCGACTCCCTATTAAGGTGGTTGCATCATGGTGTAAAAGGCGGCGATATAATGTTTTAATGAAAAGTGCTGCCGAAGAAGCGGATACGGTCCTTGGAGATGTCAATATGGGTGTTACTGACACTGCCGGTGAATGCTGCTTGAGCTGCTTCCAGGTGAGGTGGAAACTACCCTATGTGTTTTTTGTGTGTTGGTTGCTCGTCGCTTACATCTGTCCTTCCAGGCCTTTACGTAGCCGCGATCACCATGACCTCATGTCGTAAAACAGGATGGAGCTTACCTCAATTTTTAATGTTGACGATCTCTTACGAGTTTTCTCTTGGACGGAGTTCAAGAGAAACCCGGTGATGAACCCCGGTGATCTTGTTATCTTTGATTTGATATCTGCTCGATTGTATTTCGTTGTTGTTCCCAATTTAAGAAAATGTGGCGGCATTATTGCAATACACAATTTTGTTCAGTAAAAGAAGAAAAGAAAAGAAGTGTTATACATTCATTCATTTTGATTTTCTTGTGAACAATGCAAGAATGAACATTGAATGTATGCGGATTGGAACCATCAGAGTAAAGTAAGTTGCTGTGGAGTAAGTTGCCCATTCTCTATGTAGAATGGTATGTTGTGCCTGCAACTTCCCGAGTAGAACGAATTTAGAGGAAATAATAGTTTCAATGCGCAATGTTTCTGCACCCGCTTGAAAGTTTAGGTTGGTGCGAAAATAATCCGCGTTTGTATCGTATATTTCCGATTTGCAAAATCCGCAGTGAAATTAGTTTTCTCGGAGAAGCTTGGAAACATTCTGGCCCGCAAGACTTGGCTAATGAGGGACTTGTTCTCGTATCTCCGTGCATATCGAACGGAGCCTTCTGGAATCGACGACCGTTAGGCAATTCTAGTACTCCTTCAAAAGAAATTCTGCCACACAACTTCGCTGGCTTCGTCTAGATGCCCGAGAAAGTGGTGATCCTCGAGCGAGAGAACTGCTGATCATGGTATGTTAGGCAGAACTTTTTAGCCTAGTTGCTCCAACCAGTGGACTCTCCGTGTCCGTCATGAGGCTGGACGGTAATTATTTATTTATTTATTTATTTATTTATTTATTTATTTATTTATTTATTTATTTATTTATCAGAATTAGAGGGAATATAGAATCTATTTTGTTGAGCAATGCCGTGGTCACACCATTAAATTCAGCACCCACGGAAATTTTCGTGTTGAAGATTTCGCTGAATTTCAAGGTTTTCAGGGACGATGAACCCATAGGCAGCGATGAAACAGCGTGAAACACGCCGGAAGACGAGAAACGAAGGTGCTATTTCCCATGTGTCCCCAGCGCGGACGAGTTTTCCGCTGAGAATATACGCGCGTATCGTCACGAATTCTTGTGGATGGTGCGCATTCCATACCCTACACTGTACAATATTCCTTATACAACATGATACCTTAGGCTAGACCACTCTTAGCATGCCAAATCAGTAGCGTTAACTGGCGTGGCGGACACCAAAATGGCCACGCTCGGCTCTGTGTCCACGGCAGTATCTCCACATATAGGCCACTTTTTTCTGTGCTCAAGTTGCCATTGTGATTGTCTGGCAGCCGACCACACGGAGAACGACTCACCTCGGAAGTGAGGATTTCCGTGGGTGCTGCCTTCAAGTTTCTGTTTTGTTTAATTCACATCTTAGAACTACTTTTTAGGTAAGAAACACAAAATGAGTTGAAATGCACGATTTTGAAAGCAGATCTTCTCAAAGTCACCGTGGCTTTTAGCTAGTTATGTTTCAATTTATGGAAATGCTTCCTTGCTTCTCCCTCGCCCATCTGCTGAGCAAAGCAATTTATGTTTTCCTAGAGATCTCTTTCCTCAGCGAGTCTCCTTAAGCGATCGCTGATCAACTGAATGTTCTTCACTACAAATACGCAATGTGGACCTCTTACCGAGCATTGATCTGGTACTCTTTGAGTTTGCGCGAAGCCTATTCGTCAAACTTTCTCGTCTTCCCAATCGCATTGAGGAAAGGTGTGTTCCGACGATAATCATCAACGATGCTCTGCGAAACCAAATATGTATAATGTTTTCAATGGATCCTCTTTGACTGTTGCCACCACTTTGGAATCGCCAACTTCAGAAACATCTCTGCAACCCTCTTTGTTTTCGAAGCTAAATACTCGTGTCGAGAAACATGGGAACAAATTGGTGGTATGCACTCGCAGACATTTCTCACATTTCTTCAGGTTGAGCTTTGGTGGTATTCTAAGAGATCCCTGCTGCGATGCCGCCTACTCTCAGAACTCCGAAGGCTGCGATCTATGTACAATACATATGTTTCGGCATATTCCGTTACAATACTAAAGTTGCTTGATCAGGCCTTGAAAAGAACTCTCATACTGGTTGTAATGACAACTGAAACGTTTTTGTACCGAAAATGATGCGACGAAAAATGTGCATCATTCTTGCACCAACCGAATATGTAACATTAGTGTTAACCTCATGTGTTTCTCTGTTAAGGAAGTATTTACCTTCATACCTTCCACTAGAATTAAATTGAAAGGAGACATTCCGAATTTGTAGGAGTAGTGAACAAATAGTAAGCAGAGCTATGCTACGAGTTCCATTGCAGAAGCACATCAATCACGTTGCTAAACCATCAAGCATCCATCGCAATGAAGATGGTGTGAAATGATCAAGCCTCTAAGAATTGCTTCCGAAAGTCGCTCGCTCAATCAGATTAGTCGAGATCGCTGCAAAACACTATAAAACACGATTCCTTACGAGAAGTGTTTGCTTAAGTTGTTCATCACGCAAAAATTACAACTGCTACGAACAAGGTGGGTACACAAATATGGATTATGTTCCTGCAAGTTGAACATACTTCTCTCCATTCCTTAAATCGATGAAGAACCACTCATTCAGCATAGTTTTTCAGCCATGCTCGCTCTGAAAGCTATTTCCTTACTGATGTTCGTCGCCTCCGCGAATGGATGTGTAAGAGCTCCAAGCAAGTCCATTTTCTACTAATTTATTTTTTATAAATGAATGAACAGATAAATTTTCTACTAATACCGTTATTTCCGGTGTAGCAGGAAGACCTGCAATGTGTGGGATTTAATTTGTGTGAAACTGAAGGACCACTAACTAAAGCTTTTCAAAATCTATCCCTGATCTCGATATCTAGATAGATTTTCTCATCCATAAAAATGGCACAAATATCCCAAGCAACCATTTGCTTGGCTGAAAAGTTCGCTCGTATTGAATTCGCGCTATAAGACATGAAAATTAATGAGGAATTAAATAGAGTCAATTCTTGTGTTTCTTTTATACACGCATGCTTTTTTAGGGAACATGAGAATGAACGGAGGAAGTAGCAGTAGCGGAGGAGGTGGAGCTAGCGGAGGAGGTAGTTCGTCGGCAAGTGCAGGTGGAAGCTCAGCCGCTGCTGGCTCTCGATCATATTCACTCATGGGAAGTGTTCCTGGAGGTGGCAGCCTGTCTGAGATGGGTTCAACACCAAGCGGCACTGGTACAGTGGACATAGGTGGAGGAAGTTACATGATAGGAGGTGGAACAGGTCAGTTGAGCGCATTCCGCTTTCATTTGTTTCCATAAATGTAAGTTCTTCAAAAAAAAGTTGTATTGCAGATATAATGGTGTCACCAATAATGGTGACCACCTTCATTCGAGGCATGGACAATGACCGCGATCGCGGTCGCGGTCGCGGCCGTGGTCGAGGTCGTGATCACGAGGATAATGGCAACCACTTTGGACAGATGTGAAGAAAAATAGAGAAATTTTGTGATCTCAAGCTGAATGTACGCAACTAATGCATTTGGTGAATAACTGCAAAGAAAATTATAATATTAAAGATTCACAGAGTGTTTCTAATAAATTTTCTGGTGAGGTTACAGGTGAATTCTGAGAAGAAAAGAGATGACTCGCGGGAACAGCGATAAATGTTGAAGTATCTCCAAGCATTGTAGCATTTGAAAGAGAGAAATGGAAAAGCTAGGCAGGGCGATTAGCATATGTACGTACTGGCGTCATTTCAGGCTGGAATGTTCCAGAGGCCTGAAGAAGAAATTTAGGTTACATTCCTAGATACAGCGTCTCGATCGTTTCCAAGCTTAAGATGTCAATAGATCCTGCAAATCCTCGCGCGATAATCGCACAGTAGTCGCACAGACCCAATCCTGAGAAACGGCCAAGTGCTATTTGTTGCGTTCGTTTAACAATTGTGGTGCGCCGACAGTTCGAATCACTATTAGCGGGTTAGCGTGGGATTGAGAGGTTTGACAGGTGCAGACTTTGGAGCTGTACTAAGACGTTTTCTGTACAGCCGTCGGAGCAACGTTTCAACATTTCCAAGTTCGCACTCTCTCATAGGTGCTTTGACGTGGAAATCGCTCCATATGGTGCTTTTACTATGCATGAAGCTGCTCAACTACATTAGCAGGGTTAGTCGGTATGCAAGAGCAGGTACCTACTACCACAACCTCACTGTTCTAACAAAACCACTGCCTTTCAGCAACACTTTTTTTTAAATTTCATACTTTCGAATTCAGGGAGTAATACGCCCTATTGTATTATACATATATGAAGACGTTCTAGGGGTGATAACTGTTTTACCAACCCCGTAATTACCAATACCATCTCTGCTAAAAACAGAACTTCTGTTTCATGATGTGCACAATAGGTTATCACCACAGCTATCTGGAAAATCCGCACTGATAGAGGAATATGAGAATTGCAATGCAATACAGGTATATTTTCATTTTCTATTGGAGCTGTAGCGAAACTCTGAGAATTTCAACACAGGTCAAGTTCACCTGTGAACTCTTCCCCTATGGGTGTTTGTAAAGACAATGAATTTCCAAACTTTGACCTTGATAGGGAATTTTTCTCGAAGGGTATACTATTAAACAAGGGATACAACCTCATTTTACCAGTACCACATATGTAGCTGCAAAACACATAAAAATTAGACTTGATTGCAGCTACTCTGGAGAAGCTATGAACGAAAAATTATTTGCAACAATATTTCGTCCTCAGCTATACGCGCGGTTCCCTGTTTTCCTCGTCATCACCGTCCCTCCGAAGGGTTCCAGCGTGTCGTAAAATTCGCTGAGAGAATCAGTGAATAAATGCTCGTGAACAGAACCCGGAGGTGGAACAAGGGTCCAAGAGTTGAAAAGCCGGTCAATTTGGCTGAATTCCTCGTTTAATTGATGCGGAAAATTTCCAGCAAAGATTTCTCACTGTTACTCGCAGTGTAGCAGTGAGCTATATTCTTTCTTCTCACTGGTACTCTTTCAAGGAGATGTTGAACAACTTCAGTTAGATCACCAACTGAGTTCCCACGGTTCCTGAGCTTTCATTCTTGCTATCTACATATTTTCTGTCAACCGAAGCGCTGATGTGGTCAATCGAAGCGCAATAAGAAAGTGAAAAGAAATCGTTTTACAAGGTCATTTTCGTTTTCTCATCATTCTCTAAATTTGTGTGGAGTTCCAGCGCACGAACCAGACAGTGCACCCAGGGAATTCTGAATCCTCGTTTGATCTGTGCTCTCGCTCTAGCCGAAGACCGGCAGTTTGAAGCATTGGTGAGATTGCTGGAAACTCATTGACCAAATTAAAGATGTAAACGATCGTGAAGAAGAGCGTTATCGCCAAGAGCTAGTCATCCTGGATTGTATCCATGAGCCACCTCTCAAAGCTCAAAGAAAAGATTTTCGGCTCTTTAGTTTCTTTAGATCATGCTGTGAGGATTTCCGGCTACCTTTCTTCTTGCAACAGAGGAAGCATCTATGTGAAGTGAGTGGAACTTCCGCCTTGAATGCCCGGAAATTTATTTTTATTTTATTTATATGCACGTATGTGCGCTGTACATTTGTATATGGATCACAGGTAGAAAAGGGTGATAGAGAAGCTATCCAGGTCTTGCAAGTAAATCGAAAGCTAATTCGAGATGTGTCCCTGATTTCGATGATGTAAGTAGTAGTTGTTTTTAGAGGTAAACTTCAACATAGCAGGATCAGTGAGACATCAATCCATTTCGCCCAAAACTGCTCCCACGAACAGAGCGGATATTGAGGCAGCACCCGTATATCCATTAAACCTGAGCAGATCTTTCTGATAGGAAATTGCTCAAGTGGGATTAGAGTCGCAGGTTCCTTCTCTGTCGGTTTCTCCCAGGAATTTAGGTGTTCTAGGATTCCTAGGGTAATGATGTATGTAGCTATCCATTAGCACAGGATATTTGGTATGGGTAAATTCTGACAGGACTTTGGAAATGAAGAGAAAAAGCAAATTTTAAGAAAACACTGGAAGTTATATGACACTTCTTTACATTTAATCTTCTTCTATTATTCTCACATGAACCCACATCATCCAAGTTATACAACGGTACAAGTGCCAGTGAGCCACGGATGGCCAGAAAAGAAGTCATAACACACCTCTTCTCAAATCGGCATATCCAAGCAAGATGGAAGATGCACAAAGCTGAGATTTACAGCGATATGCGATTGCCGGTAGCTACAAGTTTTCATTTCCGATAAAATCGCCGCAGTCACAGCGCGCATCACATAAATAGATGGCTTATAGTGGTAAGTTTATTAGCTTGTGGCTAATCCTTCGGCTACATCGACACTATGGTTGCTAAAACCAAACTGATCTTATTATCCCTATTAGCCTTCAGCTGCTTGACATTAACAGAAGGCTGCGGGAATGGAAATGGAAACGGAAACAGACGTGAGAATATTTTTATGTTTAGTTGTTCAGTAGATGTGATGAATTAAGAACGTCATATTGAGAATTACTTGATTAACTCCACATTTAAGGACGACTGGCAGCCACGGTATCTGTTTCACCAAGCTCTTCCGCTTCTTCGGGCGGCTCATCAGCCGCAGCAGTTCCAGCAGGAGGATCGTTAGCTGGTTGGAAGATTTGTTCCTTACATTTTGCTCTACCCATGCTTTTTCCTTATCTTCCCATTTTGCAGTAATGGTGTCAGTGTCATCGATGATTGGAAAAGGCGGCGGCGGAAAAGGAAAAGATTCAAAAGAGGACAAGGGATCGAAAGAGAAGAAAGGATCTGGCGAAAAAATGGGAAAGATGCGAAGGAGGAGGAGAAGCGCGCCAGGTTTCGGAAGAATGATGTCGTTTGGAAAACTTGAGTAGCGAATGCTGGGAATGGAAATGCACGCGCGGGTCAGCAGCTTGAGATTGTATCCATCCAAGAGTATAACCAGTAATCTGCAGTATTTCAGTAATCACTAATAATGAGCAGACATTTAATTTGTCGCCTATTCCGTTATTATATTAAAGATTTCATTTCAATTGATTTTCACAGAAGTAAAATCCCAGGGTGAAGAGATTCTCATTGGACTAGCTTTTAGCGTAGTAACGCATTTTTCAAGTGTAGAACAACATACTAAGTTGGAAAGAGAAGCCTGGAAAAGGTGGACGTCGTCATCAAACAGGCGTCAAATATTCTATTAACTTCTACGAAGACCGTTGTTCAACATTAGGTGTTATTCCTTAACTATGGTGAGCATCTAAGGCAAAAAAGGAAAAAATTCAAAGACGAATTCAGAAAATAATTTCGAAATTATTAATAATCCGGAAAGAAAGCAAAGAAATACAAGTCAAAACAAGGGCTTGTCTCCAGTGCAGCGCTTGTACCATGTTGTGCTTGTGAAGAGGTAGAATCCCCGAAACACGGGAATTCCATCATAACCAAGGAGATTTTCATTAAACCTTTAGCAAATTAGAGTAGCACGACCTGCCAGATACGTACAACACAGGTACCTCAGAAAGTTTCATGATGTGCATAGTCTTCTCTCTATTTCTGAGAGTCAACCATTGTTGCCTAGTAGTCTAAAATCTGACGTACGTAGCAGTGGCGCCCCCCCCCCCCTTCCGAGAATGGGATGGGTCCCCAATTTTTGAAATTACTTCACAATACCAATGAAAATCTTACATTAGTTTATCTTTATTGATATTTTTCAAATATTGGTTATTTATTATTTATTATGAAAGTAATATTTTTATTAATTTTATTTTCCGTCTGGGTCCCCAAAATGGCGGAGACCCCAATTTTTTTCCCACGCCCCCCCCCCCC
>JARK01001534.1:358739-369183 GCA_000688135.1 Ancylostoma ceylanicum
CCCCCCTCCCGCCCACTTTCTGCATCCGCCACTGGTATGTGCGCAGGTATCACCACCACCATATGATTCTGCAAACTTCTTCTCAGCATAGCTCTTCTATAAAGGAAAAAGTGGTCGGCGTTGATCAATCCCGTCATGTGGGATACGCTACGCATTCGACTTCATCTGAACATCGTAGAGGCGTTAAGTGCGTATGTGCCCTCTACAGCAACTTGCGGGGGGCATCCGATGAACCAAGTCAATGCTCCGTACTCCCAGACTCCTCTGGTACCAATTTACCGACCCCGGGGGGATGGACGGCTTGGTTGGCCGTGGGCGCGCGATCGAACCATCGACCGTGTGCGTGGGCAGCGAGCCTCTTACCACTGCGCCACATGCGCCACAGCTCTTCTATACCTCTATATTCATTTATCTTTGTTCTTTCGTTCTTTCTCCTAAGATGATTTCACTGTGCATTACCCAATTCCCATAGCTGCATGCTGCTTCCTGACAAAATAGTGGATGTGATGTTCAAGAGGATGCCAACACTACACCGACGGAGCAAGTCATTTTCATCCAATGCACAGCCGTGGATTAGACTTTAAATCCTCTATGGAACTGATTCGCAGAAAATTTATATACTATTACTGAAATTCATAAAGCGTTTCCACAGAAATCCAGGTTACTTGTGGGCAGCTCTTTTCTGCCTCCTAGGCGTTGCTCATCAAAGCAGTTGAGTGAAGCATTATATTCCCTCAAGAAGTGCATGTCATCAAAGGTAATTTCACTGGAAAATATCGTCTATATTTCTTGATCTCATTTTATGACATGTAAGAGCATTTCTCCACTTGCTCTACTGATACTTCCGAAGGATCAAAGGTACTTTCGCGTTGACATTTGTTGCGTTTATGGATAACTAGTGAGTACCAAATCACTAACCGGAACGCGGTGGAATTAACATTGGATAAGTATTAAGTTGTCCAAAGAATGATTAGGCAAATTGCTATGGAAAGTCTTGAATACCATATCTCAGTTAATTGCGAAGGTGGACTAACGGGAATTCCCATGTTAATGTATTACGTGGCAGAGGCTACTCCAGCTCATTTACTATGAAAGAAGCTGTACGGAAAAGAGAACCCATTTATCAGCGAGAGATCTGGAGAAAAAGGTCAACCGAGCAGATCTAATTCTCCAGTACCGTCGCGGCAGTACAGCGGACGAGGCCCACCGTTTCCTGCTAGATTCTGTGGGCGACCAAGCCCCCTCCTGAGCCAGGTGCTTCATCTGGTGCCGCAAGTTCAGAAACGGCAAAGAATCACTTGATGAAGCACCTCGCATAGAAAGACCACCCACGCAGAAAAGGATTGTCGTAATCGCCACTTGTGGGGCTCGTCAACCTTCCCAACCCTTATGACGATACTGCCACGCATTCAAAAGCTTACCGGTCTTTGCTGTCTGGCTGTCTGCCGCACTTCAATATCAGTAACCGCTGCTATGCTCCTTTCTGAAACTGTGATGCGAAAGAGTGTACTTAGTCGTGTGTGTCTCAACAGCTATAATTTCCTGTATGTGCAGACTTCCAGAATCCACACCAATGTCGGGCGCTTGTTCATGAGAGGAAACTGCGATCAAACGGTAGTAGTCCTCTGTTCATACTCCCAACTGGTTACATTGTGACACGTTGAGAATAGGAGTGTTTATACTTCGGCGCGACGCGATCGTCGCGTCCAAGCAAACTGTTCCAATGCGATGGGTCCCGAGTGGAAGCATGCACAAACAGTGGTCGCGATGTGGTAGTTGGCTTTTGCCGTCGCGCCCTGTTTATACTTTTTTCCTGAAAAACGACGCGATGGGCCCGATTCGCGTTGCGCTTGCTAGCAGACGCGATGCGATGATTTCGCCACTGTCGGAGCCTGGATTAGGCTGTTCCTTCTTTGGTTTTCTTGCTGCTTTGGACTAAAACTTATGGGACTAAACGACTTATCATAAGAACGCATAAGCGTTGACGCTTTCTGCGTATACGCAAATTTGCGAATTTTGGCATGGCGCAACCGCGCGACGCGACGGCTTCGCTACCCATCGCGTTGCGCGTGTTGTAGCTGTCGCCGTGACGCCATCGCCTCGCGAAAAAGTATAAACACTCTCAATGGTATTGGTCGCCACCGCTTGCCATCGTTTGCGGTGGTGTACTTTTTCTTGCAACGGAATATTTATTCATGATCAACATCAGTAGTTAGGGACAATCCTCAGTCGGAATGCAGCGGTCCATCGCACTGCGTGAATATCCTCTTATGCAAGCACAACCGGAATAGCAAGTGCTACAGCTCTGAAAAAATCATGATCTCAGAGAAACGAAGGTAAGTTCTAGACTCAAGAATACTTTACTACTCCTTTACACATTATTAACGTTCCAAGTATCACTTACTCTGGTGCTCCCATCGCACTTGTTTTCACAGTTAGCACAAGATGACCACTCTTCGTAAGCCTTACAGCCAGGGCCTGAAAATAGGCACACTCTCAGGAAGCAAAATATCAAAAGTCGTCCAGATGAGTGTTGCGTACTGAGATAGCAGCGCCTCGGCTTTACACACTGTCCATCAGCATTTCGTCGGTAGCCTGCCTTACATACGCACCCAGCGGTACACATTGTAGCGGCGAAAGTGGAAGAGCACTGGAAAAGTTAGTCAAGGAATTTCATCCTCCTTACTTACCTTACATTCGAAAATTCCATATACAAGAAAACACAAGGAGTGGAACGGGAATGGGTATGAACCAAAATAAACAACATATATTTTCTTCATGGAAGTTAACCTTTCTAAAAAAAAGTTCCCGTTCCACTCTTTGTGTTCAGTTCCGAAAATCTTTTTAGAAGTGAAACTTTCAGGAGAGGGTGGCCCAAAATGCAGTTGGACGAAGTATGTATGCAGAAACAGTTCGTAAATCTGCATACCAGTGGAGGTGTGGGTCATCATGAGGGAAAACGAGGCGGGTCATGTTTTTGTTATAGGGCCATTCAAAGGAGGGGCCAATCGCATAAACGTCGCCCGCCCTGTTTCGCCTCATGATGACCCGTACCCTAGCAGTGGCGGACTCTGAAAGTGGGCGGTAGGGGGGGGGTGTGGGAAAAAGATGGGGTCCCCTCCGTTTTGGGGACCCTGGTGGAAAATAAAATTTAAAAAAATATTGATTATGATCACAATAAAGCTCTGACATGGAACTATGCAAAAACCCAAAACATCATAGGGATTGCACCCCTGACTAGCGGCGCAAACCGCACACACATACCACTGCGCCACGCACTGCACAATGGTGTCTACGTAAGTTTCATAGTCATCAAATGGATTCAAAACTCCACTCTCTAATGGCGTAACATGTTTTCTGGAGCATATACTTGGAATCGATTACTGGAGTTACGGATTCCTGGAGAATGTGTGACTTCGTGAACGTTTCGCCCTTTTTCCAAGAGATTCTCTTATGGGCTTGTTGAACGATGCCCACAAAATGTTCTAAAATGGGTCTCCAACAATGTTATGGCCTCAAATAGGGTCTACTACAATTCCAATCAACGATTTCGCATGTTAAATTTCTAATAATTAATGTTTCAATTCTGATTTGTTGCTCAACTGGGTTCTGGCTCAACTGTGCTGAAATGTGTTCGAAATTAGATTAAAAGCCAAAAAACCCGATCACATAATGTTTTTCACTTTAATCCCTTTGTTCTTTGGGGACTTTTTCTGTAGGATTGATAATACCTCCAAACTTAAGATAGAAAGACAAACCTCTCGACGACCTGTGCAGGTCATCTGACAGCTTGGCATACATTCTGTGAATTCTTCGTTCTCTTCACACTCCTCTAAAATTGAGAAAGATTTAGTTTCAAACATCGACATGGATGTTATCACCCATCGGATAGGAGGAAAACGTCGCGGGTCATTGAAGGTTTGCTTGCCTTCAAAAAAAAAAAACTCTCGTGAGTCGACGGTAGAACTGCCCTCAGCGACAGTGGGGATCCAAGGCCGGTGCCACTAAGCATCTGCTTCTAGCTCGTACAGCATGCTTACTGTCGCCGAGAGTAGTTTCACCACCGGCGCAGTTGAAGGCACATGTGCCTTGCAGATTCGACGCCAGTGTCCAAAACTTTACGTGGGTGCAGGGAGTGAACCTTTTCTACCGATTAGGAAGGATAAATGTCTTTGCCCAAGCAGATTCATATATGTACAAACTCGTACGCGAATCAGTTGGGACTGGTGTCGTCCTTGTAGAGCTGGAGTTGATTCCAAATCGTGGAGTCGTCGTTCCGGATGCTAAATTTCCTGGATGTAGAATGATGATATTTGTATTTAATGGAAATTCCAAAAGGGTTGCTCGCATAGATTCATTATTTCTCTGATAACTCTTCCGTGAGGATTAATCGACGTCCTCATCCCGAATATCGCACTCATTTTGAACGTAAAGCCACTTTAGCATGTTTACGACAGGTATTTATGCTATGATCTGAATTCTCTGTGATCGAAGGTGCTCGAGGGTGTTAAAAGGGAAGATTTACCGCACTGTGGTGAGGCCGGCGATGATGTATGGCAGTGAGTGCTGGCCGGTGACGAAGGCGCACGAAAGGATGTTGAACACGGCGGAGACTCGCATGCTTAGATGGGCATGTGGATTTACGCGACGTGATAAGGTATGCAATGAAGACATAAGAACACTGATGCAGACGGCGCCCATACAGCGAAAACTGCGTGCACAGAGGTTGCGGTGGTTTGGACACGTTATGAGAAGATCACCACTACACCCTACCCGGCAGGCCTTGGAGATGGAAGTTACCGGAAAGCGCCCCAGAGGCGCACCGAAAAAACGATGGAAGGACACCGTATGCAAGGATATGAGAGAGCTTGGAGTCACCAAGGATGACGCTCAGGATCGAGATCTATGGCGCAGAAGAACCAAAACAGCGGACCCCGTGAATGCGCGGGATAGACGCTAAGGAGAAGGAGAAAAAGATTTATGCTATGATCATGCTATCTCTCAGAATCGTTGGAATATTACAGAAGAAATAGCAGTGCAGCTTACGACTATCAACACCGCTTCACTTGTCACTGCTATTTTCTAGTTTTTTCTTCCATTTTCTCACAGTATTAGTAGGCTAAAAATTTGATTTTCTTATCAGAAAAGACCTCCTTTCATTTACAGTCGTTTCTATTACAGTTTAATTTTGTAGCATTTTCTGCATTGAATTCCTGTCGAGAGTACTTCATCTTCAGGGCGCAAGATACTGATATTCGTCAAGGCAAAAGCCTCGCAGCAACTTAAGCTCGAGCAACGTTTCCCCTAATACCGTCCTCCTGAATACCGGACAATGGGTTCGTCTTACACAGTTGTAGTGGAACTAGTGATCTGCCAGTTCTCAAATCATACATTAGTTGCTAATTGTTCCTAACAAACCTGTTATTCTCCTAAGTCCGCTTAGGAAAGAAGAGAAGAATTCAATACCGCGTGACTATGACTCAAAACAAATATTAGGTCGTCAAGTATGAAATGTCTGATTTTTCAAGTGGTCAGTTTGACAGCTGGCATATTCCGGGTTTTCTCAGATCCACTCTCATTTTTCTTTCCACTATGATACCAAGCACTTAAAACTAACAAGGGAAGGATACTTGGTGGCCGTGGCCATTCGTGATGGGATGTACATTATCATATGCAGTTTTTGACGCTGATCTCGAATCCGTTCCCCAAATTTCCTGCGGGCTGCTGTGCGGTGAGTTACACCCATTTCTTTACGCGCACATGTAATGCAGTTTGCTCTTGTATTGGACCCAGGCTATGCTTGGTAGCTGATTCAGTGTCTTCAAAATGTTGAATAGATTCGAAAGAAACATGGTTCTTGCTAGCGAGTTGCCGATACAGCTGCCTTACCCCAATTTAAGCTCCCATGCAAGGCCATGAGTGAGTCAGTCGCTGATTTTGAGTACTGTTCCCATATACGAGCTAAATTAAGGTAAGGCAGCTGCATCTGCAGTACACTATCAAGACCCTTGTTTCCTCTAGAAGCCCTTAATTTTTTGGGACGATAATGCAGCTACCAGGCTTGGCCTGGCCCGTAAAGGGGTACGGAATAATACATCTGAGCGAAAAGAAATAGGTATAACTCGCTACACAGCAGCCCGCAGGAAATTTGGGCTACGGGTTCGAGATCAGCGTCAAAAACTGCATATGGTAGTACACATCCCACCACGAATGGCCACGGCCACCAAGTATCCTTCCCTTGTAAGATGTCAGGCCAGTCCTTTCCTGCTTTGTTCTGTTTAGGTTGATATCCTGTTGTAGCGGTTCCATTGATTGTTTTCCTATGCTTTCCGACATTCTCGCATTCAGATCCCCAGTTCTACAGTTTGTTCCCTTATGTAGGTTCCAGCTCGTTATACTACAAGCACACCCTCGTGGTGTGTTAAATAAATAAATAAATAAATAAATAAATAAATAAATAAATAAATAAATAAATGATACATTCTTCCTCTCTCAAAATCACCTGTTCGATTTTTGATTAACTTCAAAATTTCTGTCTGAGAGGAACTTCAATGAAAATACTCAAAGACAAAAAATCGTATCATTTTGGAATATGGGCTTCATCGTGGAGCCTGCAAAGCAAGGACAACTCGAAATACCCAGGAAATGTTTGGAGAGGGAGTTGCTATTAAACGAACGGGACAGCGATGTTTTGAAAATATTCTACACCGTGATATAAACCTGCAAAGTGAGCGCTGTGATGAACTTGGATAACGATGAGCCGGAAGATGTGGCTTAAGCGGATAGGAGTTAAACTATGCATGCATATGTAGCAAGGGTCGGCGTTCGTAACCCTATATTATTCAGGTGTTCAAGGTAATACGACATGGGAAAGTGGCTCGATGAACGAATTTTTCACAGTTTGATTTCACAGTTCAAAAATTGGGGCCATTTTTTGACCATTTTTTGCAAAACCGCGCTGTGTAAACCTGTGGAGCAAGGAGGGGAATCCTCTTGCCGTTGGTTGCACTGGCCAAGCCTTGCTCTGCTCGACCACAACTTCTTCCAAGTATTAGTCCACTTCTTGGTAGAGAAAATGTTCCACTTCCAACATGATCTTGGAAATACCCCTCGCCAAATTATCGTCTCTTGCTTCCCAGGCTTCCAAGCTGTTGGCGCAACCATGCTACCTCGTAGATGGCAAGGGTATACCGGTAGCATAGGGGCATATTTGGATTGCTCGTACCTCATCTTGTTGTAGAAACATTACTCGAAACTGTCTCATTCAAAATCAGACATTTCATACTTGACGATTTGTGGCTAGAATATCAGTTCCTCCCTTAGCACAAATTCTCAGCAAAAATTGCGATTCCGAGACTCTGCGCCAGAAAAAACTGAAACAGCGCCGCAGCGGTGGTGATTTACCTGGCGGCAAGCAGTGCGGCATCGGGTTGCATGGCGTTGAAGAGCAATTATGTTGAACCATCTTGCACTCGCGGGAAGAATCGCAGCGGACATTAGCACAAGTATTCGTTAAATCTGAATTTGCACAGTATATTCGGAGAAATCCTCCAACTACGCTATTTTTCGCTTACTTTGAGGAATACATTGAGGTACTGCTAAGCAGTGACCAGCATGAAGACATTCGCTACTGTACACCATTTGGCATTCAGTTTTAGGAGCGCAGAGAACGTTAGCACAGCTCGTTGCTGCTTCTGCTAAAACAGAAGACGTCTGAAATGTGGAACCTAAGGCCCGTTGAAACCACTCACATGCAATACAGTGTTCTTTCGCTACGCAACTTCCGTTCACGTGCCTGTAGAAATTAGCGGCACACTGACATTTTGGTGGACCGCAGCCCCTTCCACAACGTGATCTTTCCTGCAATCAATCACTTGGTTTGCTACAAGCAAGATCTTGTTCAATGTCGATTTGGACGAACCCCTGAACATTTGTCCTCACAGCCGCTGCAAATAACGTGTTCCTCGTTCATTCCACAGGTAGTGGCGCCGCCGCACTGCTTCCGCAAAACGCAACTAAAAAGTGACCAGAAGTTACTATCATGATAATATCAATGAGTCCTTCGTTTCTCCGTTCCGCGTTGCTAAATTCGATGCATATTAATTATTTGAAAGTTCAAAGCTCCACTTTTCCTCTCCAGCACCAGGCTCCGGTGATTGACTATCCACTCCCTTTTCGCGGCTTTTCATCAGTCTGGACGCGCTGAGAAGTAATTCGTAGCTTCCTAGGGTGGATGGTTTGTGACGGCTCGACATTTGTTCACCACGGGTTTCCAAGCCTACATCTGTGTGTGTGTGGGTGTGTGGGTGTGTGGGTGTGTGTGTGTGTGTGTGTGTGTGTGTGTGTGTGTGTGTGTGTGTGTGTGTGTGTGTGTGTGTGTGCCTTATAGAAATCGAGTTAACCGATCGGGACCAAACTTTGCACACATATAAAACTCGGACCGGCGGATGTTTTAGGCTACTCTAGGTAATCGGTTGATTTACCGATTTATCGATTTTATCGATTTTTCGCTGTTTTCGCCCGAGGGTTGGTGAAGACATGTCTACTGGGGTTATCCGATACGCCGAACACGAATATGACAATCACATTCCACGAGAACTCAGAGTTATCGATTTTGTCGATTTTTCTGCTTTCACTTAGTGATAAGTAAGAACACGTCCACTGGGGTTCTCCAACACACTGAACGTGAATATAGCAAGGATTTCAGAAGAATTCACCAACAAAACAACTTTTCCTACTTTCCTATAGAGGTGAATGAAAAAGTATTTTTGGGCTAATCAAGAAATGATGATGACTATTAAAGGATCAGCGGCTTTAACAGTTGTCGTCATCAACGTTAAACTGCCGAGAGAAAAGAAATACCCGAGCGAAGCCGGGCATACCGTCTAGTCAGCAATAATGTAAGCTTGCTAATACGTATTAACTGACACCGACTTGTTAGTATTCGGTTGTTGCAAAAGTTTCCCGCCACTTTTAGTCTTCTTTTTCAACTAGCGCCCCTTCGGGACGCTAGGAAGTGGGGTGGAGCAGCCACTTGAGGTTCGAGCAGAGGTTTTAACTAAAGAAGTCCTCAAAAAATTAACAAAAGAGCAAAACAAATTGTTAACTGGGACCAAATACAGAATCCTTCCTATGATTTTTTTACCGCTCTTGCCGCCCTGTTAACCTTGACCTTCTAGTCTTCTTCAGGTGAAAGCCTTGCTTGAAAAATCTCCATCACTTATCAACATGCACAGGATGCGGCAAAAGTCTTTGGACAAGCGTAAACGCTCGCGAAAAATCCAGGGAGGGGGAATTTGGAAGAACCAGTGGTTATTTTCTCTTCATGACCTAATTGTGAGCATGAAAATTATTTTTTCTTCCTGAGGTTTCCTCCTCTCGTATGTTCACAGCCTTCGGAAAGTACAGGTGAGACGTGGGTTCTGGCGCGCAGGTAGTAGGGGTACTTTTCCTCCCACCATTTCGCCATCTATTTGTGAGGAGACTCCAAACTACTGTGGAGCGCAGCAGAGGCCTTCTACTATGGAACCCAGAAAAATCCCTGGGAAATTTGGAAAATAGATAGCGCACTTCCAGGTTCATTGTCAGCTTCGCTTTTGGCAGTGCTCAAAATTTTTGCATGAAAACACGGAAATCGCGCTACAACAGCTATTTTCGCGTATTTGAAAGCAATCTCACCACGGTTTTCTGTCATAGGTTTGTTCATTTGCTCTTTCTTAATAGACATATGATATTTTTGGATTTATAGAATGACGAAATAGCCCCTTGAAGTGAGTATTCTTCTCTATTGCTTGGGTGCAGACAAATATTCGCTTATGGAAGTCCTACATCTACTCTGGAAGAATTCGAAGTGGTTTACAGATTCAGCGGGCTATGGCCTTCCGAAAGCCTTACAGGAATTTGAACTTTCTTCAGAAACTTTAGAGAAGGGCCGAAATGAATTTCAGTTTATCAGGTTGCGCGTCGGGCCAACGTCACATCTATTTTCTGACGAGCCCGTGTCGCTACCAGTGGAGGAAATTTTTAAGACAAAAATGCTATTTATGTTAACAACTGGGCCGCTAACACACAGCAACCATCAGCTTTCCCAATTTATTCTTCCTCATGTTTTGAAAATCGAATATGCTTGTCCAAAGACTTTTGCCGCATCCTGTAAAGTTACTTCCCGATGCATTAGTATTTCTGGCCGTTTGTTTTTTTGTCGGTGCACTTCTTACGTGCCTACGAACCTGCCATGGTCAGTCACTTCCAGCTCTGCGCGGGCAAGTCCTTCGAATGAATAGTCCTTCAAATATCTCAGAGGAAGTAGTGGTAGTCGATTGAGACATAAATGAGAATGAGGACGAGAGTTGGCAGCAAAAATATGGTCATATGAAAATAAGCACAAATGTGGTGGAGCTACCTTCAGGAAGCATTGGACTCGCTGCGTAGGACTGATACTACT
>JARK01001534.1:375082-394615 GCA_000688135.1 Ancylostoma ceylanicum
CAACGAGCTGGTCGATTGGGTGGATGAGGTGGTGGGGCGTTATTCAGCTCCGTATAATGCACAGCGTGAAAGCTGTAAACACTGTCTCACCCGTAGGCTGCGAGACCGCCAGCGGAGAGATGAGTCACGCAATGCCAAAAGCGCGGGCCTCGCTGCCAATCACATGCCAAGAGAGGTCCCGCGAAGATCCAGATCCCCCTAGCTCACTAAATCGCTTAGCCCGCTAAAAGCTGCGCATCTCTCCTCAGCATTGTCCATCGCTGCATCACGTGCCGGGATAGGCCAAAATAGCCGAGGATTTCGCAAGACTTTCGCGTCTGACCCTCGAAAAATCTGTACCCTTACCAGTCTTTATATAGGAGGGATTTTCTTCTTTGATGTAATCAACAGTTACTCTATATGTATGTGTGCTACCCTCATTGAAAAGAATTCTTGCACTGACTAGGGTTTTTCGGCAGCAGCTTCCAATGAGTGGTTCTTTCGCAACTTCGTCAAACATTGAACATTCCCTTCTGAGGAGGTAATTTTCGTTCTGCCGCTGCTAATCCAAGTTTACCAGCGTCCAACCCCCTGCCTCCATTTCCTCATGTGATTTACATCAGCAGCTCACTTTTCGTCACTGGCAGCCAAGTTGGGGAACGAAGCAAAAATTCGTCAAAAGCTGAGAAGTTGAAGCAGGCACCCTATGCCTTTGAAGCTGGTGACGGCTCAGATCATGGTGAAGACATGCGCCATATTTCCTTTTTCTATTCAAAGAGATGCAGATGAAAAGCTATCATATCGTAGTAGCACCGGTGTTTCCTCTACCACCTCGCGGGTATCACGTCACGGGCTATCTCCAGTCAGCTCCAGCCAAAGCTTCACCGTGCATTAAGAACTATGTGAGAGGTCTATTGTGTGATATAGATTCCGTGCGGCATCGCTCGCGTTGCCGTGTTTCTGAGCTAGCAAAGCAGAACTAGCAGAACCTGCTCGTGGCCAGCGATAATTTTCTTGCTCACATTCGCACCAGCATGGCAGAAAGAATTGGGTTTAACACATTCGCGACAATGTGCTCAACCGGTTGAGCACGCATAGTGCGACGTGTGGGACCGCGTGCTCAACCGGGTGAGCACGCCCTTTTCGCAGTTATATTTTTGTGAAGCAATCTTAATGAGCAAACTCCTATACGGCAGTATACTATAAATGTTCAAGTGATCTATGCACGCGATGGGCAGAGCAAACATCTTCTCGTACTTCTTTAATGCGTGGTTGAAACTGACAAGTAAAAGAACAATTTATATGAAGATTAACTTACTCACTTACTACCTCCTATGCAGGTGAACTCCATGAATTAGCTTTAAGCTCGTGCATATTCGCGTTTTCGTTTGTCTCAAATTCGCGCATTTTCGAAGTATTATGCAGCAGTGGAAAAATTCCTACCGCGTGGGACCACGTGCTCAAGCGGTCGAGCACGGGTCCTACTTGTGCAAAAGCGCGTGTGTCCCACGTGACACACCATGCCAAAAGCGTAAGGTCGCGAATGTGTTAAGTTGGCTATTGACTAGCCTTGGTACATGCTCTGAATAGAGAATTCTGGAACAATCCCGAGAATTTTGGCAATAAATGATAGTGAGTGGCGAGAAACTTTCGGGACAAATTAGTAGTAGCGGCTACTGGCTCCAACGTTAGCAAGTCCGCTGACATTGCTGCATATGGCTACGAAGATGATCGAAGTAAGCCCAAGTGTTTCTATATGAACACCAAAAGTGAGAATAACTCATCACAGAGAGCGGATCGGAATCTTTAAATGGATCTGAAGACAGCTTCCCAAGGAATTATGTATACGCATTGTCCGTGCTGATGAAGAACCCTTCCTTTGCTAGCCCAGCTTACATGGGAGGGTTACTATATAAGCCAAAGTCTTAATGTCCGGCAAGGAAAACGCACCTGTTATCGTCTGCCCGGACATATCCCGGCAAACATTGGCATCCAGGTGGTCCGCACGCTTTATCACAGATGTCCTACAAGAAGTGGAAAACATGAAAATTCATAACATCTACGGACTACATCTACGGTCTCACCTTTGTTCCATTGCATCTAGGCTCACAGCTCGACGTACAATTTGTGTAGTATTCGTTGGCGGCGCAATTCATCGGAACTATAAAAGATAATGAATTGACAAGCTGGAATGCTCATACGTAGTAGGTGCGGTTCTACTGGCTAGGGCGGTGCAGCCAAACTCACCGTCAGTTAATCTAACCGCCTATCGCGGATCTCAGTTGCTATGACTTTTCCAGGAATAGCGCCCCACATCGCCAACAAGTAAAGGTTGCGCAAAGAACGGGAGTAGAGCGTTACAACTAGAAAGGCGGTGCGGATGAGCTTCACAAATGGTCAATCCACCCAGTCGGCCAATCACAGAGCCCGTCCGCGCTGCCAACTCCAGGTATAACCCCTTACAACCCTAAGAACTAAAATTTCATTCATTTACTTACGTAATCATTTATTTATTTATTTATTTATTTACTTACTTATTTATTTATCTTTATTTATTTGTTTTACTCATTTATTTATTCATTCAACCGCTCATTCATTTAATACACCAACCATATCTGATGCTCCAAAAGAATGTAACCCATTGACGACCGCGTGGCTCACCGGTGAGCCGCGCCTTTTCTTGCATTGTTCAGATTGAGAGATCACTAAGCCTTAATAACCTTACCGGTTTTCCTACATAGTTGGTAACCTAAAGAGCACTTTAAGGATGCTTTGCCTATGAAAACTCAAATAAAAATTTCCACACAAGTTTCGAAGCAGAAAAAGTAATCAGAACACGACAGAATATGAGAAAACGCGAAAACGGCGCGGCTGTCAATGGTAGAGAAAATATACCGTGGGAAAAGCTCTTGTCGCCATCTCTCTTTCGAAATGCGAGAAATTACACTTCACAAGAAATATTATTGAAATGTATAGTATTGATATTATATTCGTCCTTAATGGTTACAGTAGTGCTGCCCTCCTATGCTCCCTTATGTTCCGTAGTTGCATAGCTGACACATACCAGTAGGAATTGTTCCATTCAGTCCAGGCCTAGGAAGTATGAGTGGTTTTGAAGAGCCTGTTGCTAAATCGAAATACTTTTCATATATGTATGAAGCAGACTTTGAGGAATCGTCTCACTTGCACTGCAGTGTTCCTTTGCGACACAACTGCCATTCATGTGTCTGAAGTAATTGTCGCGGCACTGACATTTCGGTGGTCCACACTCTCTCGAACAACGAGATGTGGTCTACAAATAATTTTTCTCTGTACATGTAACATTAGAAGAAATTTTTATGAAAACAAACACCAAAGCACTGGCTCTCGCATCCACTGCACGGAGTGTATTCCTCATTTTTTCCACATGACGTATTTGAGTTTGTAGTGCACTGGTCATGCGAGACGCAGCTAAATTTCAATTTCCGGAAGAAACCTCTTTTACCAGCTTTACCAGGCAAAAGGATTGGTTCTACAAACGCTCACATATTTTCAGCGTTCCTGAAATATCCAGGCAAGCATTCGCATCCGGGAGGCCCACATTCTTTAGTGCACGTTGTCTGTAAATTTCCGTCTTGATTTGAAAAATATAATCATATATGAGCTTGAAGTCTACCGAATTCACGCCGCATTTCGGTTGGCATGCCGAGGTACAATCTGTGTAGGCTTCATTCATGCCGCAAGTCGGCAGAGCTGAATGAATTGCTGTGGATGAGGTGCTGACATTTGCAACTCAAATGAAGGTAAAATTAAGCTGTGCAGTGTTATGCGTTAGTCCCCTGCAAGCGTTACTTAGCAGCATCGAATCCGAGTAGGGAAGAATGGAATTTGGGGAAAATTTTCAAATTTATAAGGTTTCAGTTGTGTATTTATTTCCGTCATCTCAGTTTTAATTTTCTTACTGACATGTGCACTTACGTACCATATGACCAGATTCCATTCATACTCATTGGCCCCATTCCTGGCTTTGCAGCTTGGTTTGGCGCTATAACAAATTTCATATTTTCACAATAAAGAATTGGGAAGAATTCCGCACCTCCCACAAAAGTCATTCCGAGCATCCCTACAGAATTCGCTTCATACGGTGACTGCACACCACTTTGCGCCTCTGCAATAAAGTCCCACCACGTAAGTTACTCTCATTGATTTCAATTTTTGTGTAACCACCGTGTGCTCGGCCATGCATCAGACCGCCATTGCTGTCCCCAGCGATGAGGCTTAGTGCAGATCTGGAATTTCGGAATGATTTTTCACATTAAAAGAGAGGGATGTTAAAACCGTATCATTTATTGCTGGTTCAGAAAGAAACTGATCTGATGTGGTGAATTGAAAAGTGTAGCTTGTGAAGAATTTCAACTAGAATTTGAGAAAATTTCAAAAGAAATCATGAGCGTGGAGAAGAATACTATATATGCATGTAGTTCCCCTCAAAATTTCTCCGCAGGTCAGGATGGTGAAGCTGTTTTTCTTTCTGTGTGATAGTATTACAAGTTTTACCTATTTAGGGCAATATCTCTACATTTTTTTCATTTTCCATGTTGTACTAACCCTGTCTAAAACCTTTCAAAATTTTCAGTGATGTTTTTCTGTTACTAATGAATTATTTTATCCTTGTTTGGCGCACCTCTGAGTGTACAAAATAAATAAATAAATGAATAAATAAATAAAAATTCCGTTCTCCGGGAAAGTCCTGGCTTTTTTACTGACCTCCATTCAGCCATACCGACCTTCATTCAATTGAAATCCTAGAAATTAAGCCCAGAGTGCACATCAAATTCTCCTACATGCTCTCAGCGAGAATTCTCTAAAGTTCCAGGCAAAATTTTCACAGAGATCGTTTACTATCTACCCCCCCCCCCATCCCATTTGATTAGTTATGAACACATAGTCATCAAAGCAAATAGCTGTTCGGGTAAATTATGTACAAAAAGCATATAATGGAACATTGGATCTATCGTGCTAATGACTGTGGGAACATAAGCATGTGACCGTCTGAAGAAAAACGCTAATGCTGGCCCTGAACTACTGTCTAAGGTCTCCATTTCTGAGATTTGTTCAAACCATCAAATTTTTGGGCCACAAATTATACCGTTCAATGTTAATTGCAGAAAACTGACGTTGCTGTAAGCATAGGTGCAAACAGCCAAGTCACCGTGGCTGGTCCCATTTTATCCGGAACGGCTCCAGCTGGAATACAGTGCCATAAACGTATGCCACCGTTGAGTGTGATTGTCTTTTTCAGAAAACAAAGGCTAACCTGGACTGGAGCTGCAGAGGGTAGGGTGCCAGGGAAATGTACTTAATGAGCTTCCAAATAGGACAGCTTTTTTTGCAAATGTACATGGTGCAGTCAACAATTCAGTGCAGGAGATGATCCTGCAGAATTACCCTCGCACTCCATTTAATGTCACGAGGATCACAAACTACAGCATTCATATCTGTTCAAGATCGCAAATCACATGCACATTGTTTTTTAATGTCAGGCTTTCCCGGAAAATCTAAGCGAGGCCAATGCCTAGAACTCTGAATGAGGCTGATGAAACTCCAGTGATAATCAGGTGCTAGTCAAAGGATCGCAATGAAAAATTTCTGGGAAACTAATGCAGTAATGAGAATGCGATGTGGAGCGACCGGATGGACTAGGACTGATTATTTATATTCTCTAACAACTACAATGCGGTGTAAGCCATCGGACCAGTCATATAGCCAAAGGATGCAGCGCTCCGTTGCTCTTTTGCAATAGTTCAATGCAGCATGTACGCTTTTGGTACGTCTTCAACATACCCCATATTCCATGTTCATTAATTTTCTTTTTTTTTTTGCCAGATCCTTCAAACAATGACCGTGGCAGTGCCTAGATTTGAAAAAAAACAAATGTGCGTAACCCCTTGAGTTCTCTGGACGTGCTGTGAAATTCACTGGAAGTGTGCTTTATCAGTTCAATTATTAAATTACTTAACAGTGGGAAAAGCGGTATAACAAAGAAATGCAGTAACAAAATTAGTAAAAAAAGGAAAATATAATGACAAAAAGAAGAGTCCTGAAAGATTCCCAGATGTTGTGGTAGAGGTCAGTGAGGCTGAGGTGTATAACTTATATCTACAGTGCTTTCATCAACGAAGGCGTGCGTATGGATTCGTGTCAGCGTTACCGTCGCATTCGGCTTCAGTAACACAGGCGCCGCTGGAGTTTCGGTAGAAGCCCTGGTTGCACTGACATCTTGGCGGTGCACACGACAGAATGCAGATCTGTAATAGGATTTTGCTCCCCTAAATCCAACTAATCCTGGAAAAAATCCTGCAAATGTTTACCGGCGACTTGTTAGTGCAGGAGGGTTCACAATGGCTGGCACAGGTCTTGAAGGTCTCGAATTTTCCACATTGATTGCTTTGAGGTGGTGTGTAACACTCACCGATTGGTGGACTAGAAATCACCACTCACTGGATTTAACCATTAGGAGTGAAAAGCTCTGAACAACTTACCAAGGTGCCCGAATGCATTGGACCTGCTTCACACGGCATTCAGAGCCAACTGGACAGGTAGTGGCAGCACATGGGTTGAAGGGCTCTGAACAAGAAAAGAATTAGCGCAAAAATCTCCGATTGAAGTGAAGAATAGAAAAGACAGCGGACATATTCTGAAGCCTAATGATATGTCTAGCCTAAACAAACCATCAATAACGCATTCGGGTCTCGGATCACATGGCGCTTTTTTACAAACGACGTCAATCATCTTACACACGGTGCCAGCTTGACAGCGAACGTTGGCACATGTAAGCGCTGGTTCTGAATCATTCGACATTAGGCTGCGGCTTGAAGGACTCATATAATTGGCTTCGCGATGAAATGATTTTCTGTAGCGCTTTTGGAACATCCTGTTTCGAAAACGATAATAGTTGATTATTCACGCCATCTACAGTGAGCGTCAATGGCGGCACGTTCTTTGCAGACACGAGAAGCACGCGGCGCGGCCGCATCGCTGGCCCTGGAATCGCCGCCGTGGTGGCAAACCAGGGTTTTCTTGATAGTTTCTCATCAAATTTGATGTCAGCTATCAGGAGAATTAGGTAACTATCGAGAAAATCCACAGTTTGCTGTCGTGGCAAGGATCCCAACGTGAGCGGCGCAAGGGGCGGGACCGCGCGCGGCATAATCTGGTACTCAGCAGACAACCAGAGTGCCCGCGCCGCAGTTCCGTCCCTTGTCTCCGGCGGTTTGTAGCTCACAGTGTGCGCGGTTTCGGCCACTTTAGACTCTCCCTGTATGACGTACTTCCTCCTCTTCTTTTCCTTTTCTCTAATATAACTCCAGCTATCTTATATGGTAAGAGGCGGCAAAACAGCACCATGCAAGGAAAAACAATTGAATTTCGCGTACATGTAGGATTCATCTAAACAGACAAGCAGCCTATTTTGAGTACTTTGCAGTGGGCGTATGGCTTCCGTAACCTAACCAAAACTTGCAGCTATATTCCACGTGTAGTATAGCACCCTGCGCAGCAGTCGTTAGCGGCGGCGAGGGCCGATCTCCAGCAGCAGACCGAACGGACTGAGGACCGCCAAAGCTCCAATCGATAAGCATCGTTTCTGTTGTCGCTAGCGATGGCGGTGCTAGGTGCTATACTCCATGTAGTAGCAACTTAATACTTATTTGAACTTGACACTTCAAGTGCAACCCTAGGCGCTCGTTCTGTAGCTGTACCTCCGTTGTTTCTCACCGTAATGTCCGAAGCAGAGTTGTTCAAATTCTTCTCGAAGTCAGTCGCTTAGCGGGCAGATTTGTTAAATCGAACTATTTTTGTGGTTTACGAGAGGCCCATCAATGTATCAGGGCCAGCATGCTACACTGAGATTACCCAGGATAGATGCGTCAAAGTCCTACCATGTGTGAATTCGGGTATGGTCTCGTTTACCCTGGGTAACCCCACCGATATTTGCCGCAACAAGGGCCTGTGTATGCAGTTAACAACTGCGAAAAGAGGGTTATTCTTGGAAACAAAAGACGAAGAACATAATGTGTAAATGAATTGTGTAAACTCTACGAACAAAAAGTGTAGCTGCGAGTAACGCGTGTAACCAAGAACTAACCCTTTTTAACACATTGTGGCTTCGGCTGTGGACAAGGTGCACGGATGCAGAAAATGGTTTCCTGTTCGCAAACGGTGCCCGGAGGGCACTTCTTCGTGGCACACGTTTCTTCAGGAGTGACTACAAAAAACAGAGAATTGTGCAGTGCTCAAAGTTAGATGCTCCAGACATTTCTGCTCAGGCACTTCCAGAACCACGCTAGGCTGAAGTAACAGTGTGTGTCACTCACGTGGGACACATTTCGTCTGCCTGGTGAAACATGGTGGTACGAACGGGCAAATAACTCGGCCCAGTTCACAAACAGTTCCTTTGGGGCAGTTCATCTCTGAGCACGGGATTATGCGATCTGGAACGTGAGTGGTGCGTGAGTGCAGTGTGGGCCCGTGCAACGGTCTTGATCGTACCTTTGGGGCACTGCTCCACAGGGATGCACTTCTTGTTGGCGTCACGGATGTAGCCCTGCTTGCACTGGCAGACGTCTATGATGCATTGCTTAGTGCATCCCTGAGTGAATGTCGATGCCTTTGTGCAAAGAAAAAACGAAGATTCCGTGCTCAAAAACTAAAGTGGGTGACTGCCAAACTGACAGGGTTAGGGTTGGCGCATGTTGGCTCGCAAGCCGTTCCGCATTGCTTGCGCTCCTCATTTAGTCCGCAAGTTCCTGCTCCTCCTCCTGTTAGAAATAAAGAAGCTTGAAACAACGACTGTGCAATTATTACTGCTGAAGAAAATCAAGTGTCAGGACCCGCTCGCACGCGCCGCGCTATCTGCGTCTCAGCACTTTGGTTGTCTGCACACTGTGTGTCTACATTGCAGTGACATCAGCACTTGTAGTTTTGCTAGTGTGAGCAGGTCCGGAACACTATAGCATCCTACGCTCAGAAATGCGCAAATACACTAAACTAACCAGGACACTTAGCGACACAGGCATTTTGATCATTACGGAAGAATCCAGGCTTGCATTGACATCCGACGACACATTGCAGAGTGCAGACCTCCTGCAAATAACGACCCTATTGCCATCACAACCTATTGTTACTCATGTTTAACAGAACATACCGGCTTGGGGTTCTTGCAGGAAGGTTCACAGGCGGATCCACAGTCGGTGAACTGTTCATTAGCCTTGCATTGTTGCTGCGAAGTTTCTTAATAGGCATCAGTTATTTCCTGTTTTGATCTATTATAGTTCTATGAGAGATAGCTTCGCTTCAACTTTAACAATAACCCTGCCGTATTAAAGCATTTACATCAGTAAGTTCAGTCTAGCATCAATTCCAAGAAAATCGAATTAATACCAGTGATTAAGGTAGCAGATATACTCCGCGTCGCGTACACAACACCGTTTTCGCTGTTGGTGGCGACGATCGGTCGTCAATATTGGCAACGACCAATCACCAACATCCAGGGTCCCGCCCACAATCGATAGGGACCGCCAGTGCCGGCAATGCACAGTGCTCCATGTGAAGCATAGCGTCAAACAAAGGTTGTAGATTTGGGTGTGAAATTATGTATTTTTGTGGAAACAATGGTCACGACTACGACAGTAGACCTAAAACTTTCGCGTGATCACAACACAGGTATGGGAAGGATATGACTGCGAATTCTTCTATATCTCCTCATGTTCATAATTTCACCATCGCTAGCGATAAACCACCTGCAACTGTGAAGAGATCGCAGACTGCGAAGGGCCATTGACAATAATTCTGCCACTTAGCTAAAACCCATGATGCCTGTTTGAGAGATGCTCCATATTTTTTCGCAGAAAGCCAAAAATTGGAATAACGCATCTGCTTTTTCATTCAAAAAAGGCAATTGAAGCTCCTCTTGAAGCTCCTCGGATTGGCACTATAGTCCACGTAGACTATAGCACTTTGCGTCGCCATCACCGGCGGCGGCGGCAGCCGGTCGCTGATGTTGGGGATCGGCAGTCGCCAAAGTTGACGATTTGCATACATTGGCGACTGATCCCCGCTGATGTCGGCGATTCGCAGTCGCCAACTTCGGTGGCCGCCGCGACGCCCTGCCTACAATCACTCGGGCACTGGTGTCACAGCCGCTGGCGACGGCGGCGCAAAGTGCTATACTCCACGTGTACTATAGCGCCAGTGTCACTGGAGACGCTTTGATATCTCGGCATATTTCTGATTCCAAAAAATCGTGCGTATCAGATGCGGTGCAAACTCAAGAAGACACAGTTACATGAGCACTGCTAGGCTACTGTAGATTTTATTCTGCTTCTGTTTATACAGATAACTTCAATCACGATTGCTACTCCCGCGGGCTGGCGCGCCGCAACATCCCCGCGTCGCGGGCGAGCGCTGTGAATGTTGGGTGTTGCCTCGCCTGCACCGCGTGGATGTTGCGGAGCGCCAGCCAGCGGGAGTAGCAATCGTGATTGACGTTAACCATACTTTCCCACGAGACGATCGCCACAATATGAGCGCCGTGATGGACCGTTGTCCTTGTGTAGCAATGATAACTGATAGCAATAACGACATAACCAGTGCACGCATGCGCTTCAACCCAACACCGACCACTTTTGAAAACGACCAGGGTGAAATACGAACACGAGATCACGTCCAAAATGATGAAAAACTACGGTTATGCGCACGATCACCGTGTAGACCGCGCTAGAGATGGTCCGCCGCTTTTAATAACATTTTGTTGCTGTTCAGGCTCTTTCTAATGTTAATGGCTCAATAGTCGAAGTTGTTGTTAGTAAGGAAATCGTGCCAGTGATTGTGCAAATTAGGCGGTCACAGGCACATACAGTGGGCGTCAATGGCAGTGACCCGTCTGCGGCCTCGAAAAGAACGCGGCGCAACCGCGCCGCTCGAGCGAGAATCCTCTCCGGGACATCAAATAATGGGGTTTTCTTGAGGGTCGGTTAGTTTTCTTATTAGATATCATCTGATGTGATGAACAACTATCAAGAAAATTCAGACACGCCACTGCGGCGGCGATTCTAGCGTGAGCGGGGCGGTTGCGCCGCGTGCTTTTCGAGGCCGCAGACGGGTCACCGCCACACGGCGCCCACTGTACACGCAAGCAGTGATTGTGGAAAGCAATGTCATAACAACAACTAAAGATTCACCGAATGTGAAGCCTTCTACCAACATGAAGATGGTGCAAATACATCAAAAACGTGCATGAAACTGAGGACTGACGGCTCTTATAACATTTTGGGTTCGGTTGTCGACAATTGGGAACGATGCAGAAGATCCTCTCATGTATGCAATCACTACCGGGAGGACATTTCATCGTAGCGCACGTTTCTTCTGGAGCTTCTGAAACGTGAAACCAAGGACTTGCTGTGCTCTAACTAAGCTCCTTCAAGTTTCGTTGCCCCGGCATGCCCATAAATTCCGCTGAGATGATGTATAAACAATGTGCACGAACCCTTTGGGACACATTTCGTTTGTTGGGTGAAGCATGCTGGCACAAATGGACAAATAAATCGGCCCAGTTCACAGACGGTCCCTTTTGGGCAGTTCATCTCTGCGCACGGTATTATGCGATCTGGAATGTGAGTGGTGCATGAGTGCAAAGTGAAGCGATGAACGGTTTCTGATGCCACCTTTGGAGCACTGCTCCACGGGAATGCATTTGTTACTGGCATCGCGGATGTAACCCTGCTTGCATTGACAGACGTTTAGGACACACTGTCTTGTACATATCTAAAATGAGTGCATGCCCCAGTGCAATGAATAACGATTTAGTGCTCCGAAACTAAAAAAAAGTGAGTAAGTGCCAAACTGACAGGGTTAGGGTTGGCGCATGTTGGCTCGCAAGCTGTTCCGCATAGCTTGCGTTCCTCGCTTAGTCCACAGCTTCCTGTTCCTCCACCTGAGAGGCAAAAAGAAAATAGCTTAAGCTGTGCCACATAGACTGAGCAACTATTATCGCAGAGGAATCGACAGCAGACACTCCAGGTGGAACAATTCAGTGGCCAGGGCCCACACGCACGCGCCGCATCGCTTGCGACGCGGCACTCTGATTGTCTGCGCATTCACACATCCATTAATTCCACGTTCTTATTCACGACCAAACCTGTCGTGTGGCTCTTGCAAGCGAGTCTGGGCCACTGAATTCTACTAAATCTTTCAAAGGCAGCACCAGCCGAAATCCTCTGCTCGGAGCTGAGGCGTGAGTGGTAAAATAGAGAGTGAGCGCATCACAAATGAGGGAAAAGCACAAGGAATGATGACCTACATGCAGAGAAACTGAGATAGCTGCCGCGAACACGCCGAGTTTACAATGGCTCGACGCGCCAGTTAACGCTATCGCGGTGGGTGGTCTGGCGCAGTGCATATGCGCCATGCGTACCACTCACAGGGTTTCGTGGCGGGACGCGAGTACACCCTACAGCGGAACACTCGTCCTCGCCTTCGACGCATGGAAAAGAGCGCCTCCATTTCTTGCATTTCCCGTGTCTTTCACGCAGTTTTATCCCTGCCTATGAACTTGCCGTCCCCAAAAACCCCAAAATTCGAGGAAATCTCAAACGAATTCCCGCAGATGCTGCCTTTGAGCAGGAGCGGATGCAGTGAGTAGCGGAAGGCGGGGAGGAGGTTGCAGAATAAAAAAAAAGACTTTGTAGTTTCTAATTGTTCATTTTTTTCTCTTTCAAATTATCAATATCAACTATCCAGAAGTATTAGGTCCGTGCAAAAGTTCTGGGGCAGTTGCACCCAATTTCTTTGACGCGCCATAACTCAACTCAAAGTCAACCATTTGACCCGAACCAAAAAGCGTTGGCATCTGTGTAATGTTGTCAACAGGGTGCGCTAACGATTTTTTCCAGAGGCACAAAATTTGACAGGTTCATCCTCGAAATAGCGGCACACGTCGTTTTTGAGTAGGGTCTGTTCACGAGATGTTTTACAGCGGATGTAAAGTCGTAAAGGCTTGAAAAGAAGGCGTTCTTCTGGAGGTTGGTATTGACAGTATACATGCTGAGTAAGAACTTCGGGGACCAATTGCTCATCCTTTTAGACGGTTGACATTGCAACACGTTAGTGTGTGCTATACCGCAGCAGAGATGGCGGACTCACACAAAATCCATCTCCTCATATTTCCTTTCATACTAATTCCCTCCAAGTCACGTGGCATGAGTTACTATTTTCCTCACAAAGTCCTGCACACTTTCCACTAGGTCTGATTCAACCCACTCTTTTCGGGAGCCTTTGTGCAGGTCAAATTGTTAATCAACTTGTGGGACATTTTGCAAGCTCTCATCTCCGCTCAGAAGTTGTAAGCACCTACGAACTGTTCCCATTTCGGGGAGGATATCCTACACAAACATAATCTTTATTGCGACAGTTGCCTTCCCTGCGAATCGGCCGAATTTGAATTCATAAAGCAAAATTTCGCGAAATCGCTGATTGCACATAGCATTGCTTTTATACCTGAAATGCAGCAACGCTGTGACGTAGATTAAAGCCAAAAGTGGTAAGGGTAGTAGATGTTCCAGGCTACCAGCGCACATGAAAAGAATTGCAGAATAATGCATCAGTAAGAAACAAAACTATGTTAAACAGCGAATTACCACCAACTGCCCCGGAACTTTTGCACGCACCTTATACAATCAATATTCTACAACTTTTTTCAGGCCACCTAATTTCCCACGCCTCTCCCCATTCCGCTCGTGTTCAGCGTCGCCACTGCTGTTAAGGTCCGCAAATACGCTAAACTAACCGCTACACTTAGCCACACAGACTTTTTGATCATTACGGAAGAATCCAGGCTTGCATTGACATCCGATGACACATTGCTCAGTGCAGAACTCCTGTAAAGAACGACCTCATTCCCTAGGTAGCCAGCTCCTACTCATGCCAGCAATATGCTTACTGGCTTGGGGTTCTTGCATGAAGGCTCACAGGCGGATCCACACTCGTTGAACTGCTCATTAGCTGGACATTTTTGTTGTGCTGGAGGGTAGGTTCCTTAAAGAGCGATCTCTAACGGATCCTATGTGGGACCATTGTATACATCGCAAATTAAGTAGAAGTGAGAGAGGTGCATGTCTCTGGCCGTCTGTGATCTCTTCATAGTTGCAGATTCTATCGCCAACACTGCTGGGAAGCTACCAGCACTTGGAAAACAAAAACAGAGGAAATTACTGCACGATTGTTGCCGACCCCTAGCTTTGCAGTATTTGGATTACGGGTGAGATTATGAGCATTGTCTCGTTAAATTAGGGGCAATTCATAAAGACTGCGAGTAATCGAGATCGCGTCGAAGATTTTCCGCTAAGATTTATTCGCTAAGATGTCGCATCAATAAAAGTGGGTGTGACGAGCATAGTATGAACGAAATTTAGCTCGACCCCCCTGCACACGCCGGACTAGGGAGCTGTGACACCGAGCTTACGTACATCGCTCTTGATGAATCATTTAGTATGGGTTTGGCATCGGGATAGATACAACTGTTGCGTGGGAAGTTTTAAAAATACAATGCCAGCCAAAATTATACAGCCTTTTCAACTTTCCTCCATAACTTTTGTTAACGTAAATCTTGACTCAACGTGAAGTCTTGAAGCTCAAATTTTTATGATAGTTGTAGACACTCAAAATTCGTTGAAGTTAAAATTTTGAGCTTTAAGGCTTCACGTTAAACCGAGCTTTGTGATAACGGAGGTGGAGGAAAGTTGAAAAAGATTCATAATTTTGGCCGGTACTGTAGATCCAAGTATTTGGAAAAACATTCCCACAACGAGATTCCTTAGACACTTATTTGCAAGATCTTATTTCGCATGATGCGGCAAGTTTTTTTTTCAGAAATAGTCAACTAAGGGGAGGGGTTTTTCGAAGGTCTCAGAAGGAATTCCTGGAAATCTTCCGATCAATCTGGGCGTACATCCCTCAGTCATATTATTGCTAAACCTAAAATTGGAAAAAAAATTGTAAGAGCAAAATTACTGTGATATTCTCCCTTCAAGTTGTAAGGAACTGGCTAAACGGATAGGAACTTCCCTCCGAACTCGAAAGATGGATCCTCCCCGGTACAACTTTACATATACCAACGCAAACGATTAAACTATAGCTATAGTCAACTCCAAAGGTCCGTAGACAAGAGTTGGGACCGCGGCGCGGGTCTCTCGCTGTCTGCTGCACGGATTCAGCGGAGCATGCAGGGCAGAGACACGGAGGAAAACCGCGCCGCGGTCCCAACTCTTGTCTACGGACATTTGGAGTTGACTATACTCTGTTTGCCATAGTGAACGAAGTAAACAAATCCATATGGAAAAGAGTTATGTGGAGCTCGGCAGCGCCTGCTTGTTTTCCTCAGAAAATTAATTCCATATAAAAAAACGCATAAAATCATTCTAGTTTTGCTCTAATTTCGTAAGCCGAAAGGCATAGGCCAGGAAATACCTGAACAAAGCAGTGATTCAGCGTTCTACTGGTTTCCAGAGAGAATTCTCCGGAAAACGTGCGAACTCAGCTCAAATGCGCATGCGCTTTTTCTGCTCGGTCGTGTGAAACGGAAAATGTTCTCGTGCAATATAAGAAATGCAGTGTTGTTTAGAGGTGATGAAAACAAATTTGCTAACTCTGGGTTAAGGGAATGTTAGCTTGGAAACTTCAGTAAGTGTGATGTATGAAGAAATAGAGAAATATGTCACTTTTTGGGGCAATGGCCGGCTCACTACGGACAGGTATGACACACGCAGCTTCCAGAGGGCAATTGTCACGGCAGCCAGGATTCTTAGGTCGAAGCACGCAACTGAAACATGTAGGACAACGTGCAAGTGAATGCAAGTGTTATGTGTGCAGAAACCAAAGAAAACATAGGAAAAACAGAGGAATTGGTGCAGGTGCTCACGTGGTGGGAGGTTTGCAAAGCACTGTCGCACATGTGGGATTTTCTGGTTCAGGAGTTTCGCAGTCTTTGTCTCCATAGCCTAGAAAGCTGTGCAACTGAACAGTCTATACTTCCACGGAAGGAAGGCAAAGAAAGAAGTGGAATAAGGAAAACGACAGGAGAACCAGATCAAGGCAATTCTCTTGGTAATGACTGGTAAGCAGCAGTGCCTGGTTACATCATTGATATTACCCAGGGTAAAAATATTAACGCCCAAATTAACTATGGTGCTCGGTGATGCATGCAGCCTCGGATTCAGATCAGTAGAAAGTTTGAAAGACTTGATTTTATGCCTATTTTTCGCTGTTTTTTTGTCGCCACAAATACTATTTCCCTGTTAATTCCTTACTAGTACGTGACTCTACTTCTTCCTGCTGTAAAGAAACACTGGATGCTACCTCCTCCAAGCTACGATAAACCTTCGCCTATCAGTTCCAGCGGAATTACTCATTTACTGCTTATCTCGTCGTTTCTGATTCTTTTAGTGTTATTAGAACGCTTGAGTGCGTATATTAATTTTAAAAAAAATTAACTTTACACGCCCGTGTTTCATGTTTTTTGGAAATTTGATCTGCAACAGCCTTGATTTGGCCCGGAATGTCCAGTGCAGGGCCGTCTGAATTTATTTCAGCCACCGTATCCTACAAACCCAATGGCTTACCGTTCAGTGGAACGCATTTCGCTTCTCCGTTGACGACAATACAACGAGTATTAGGAATGCAGTCCACGAGATTGCATGGATTCTCTTCTATCGGTGGTTGTTCATCGCCGTATTCTGGATAAAAAAATACTAAGACTCTGGCAAAAGGAGCAAAAGGTAGGTGTCAAGGAAAAAATCCTCGCACTGTTCAGAAATTCAGAAACAATTTCTTAAAAAAAGTCCAAGGAAATGACTCACGTGCAAGTGTTGGCGTGACCACACAGAACAGCAGTACCTGAAATAATCACTTGAAGGTGAAGAAGACCCATGTTCAGAAAAACTTGAGAAGTTAAATCATAAAAATTCAAATCGCTTCTGATCTAATTGTATAATAAATTACTGTACAGTACTCTCTGTATTAGGCTGTCACTGCCGCCGTTTTTTTTTTGTTCGCTGGCCTTGGACTGCAAAGAGCTGACGACAAATTCTGTGCAAATCAGCGATGACGCGATGGTGACTCATCGAACTGGTCTACCTTCGGTCTCCACCGTAAAGCGTTAATCACCGCGCCACAATAGGATCAAAAACTTGGGTTTTGTCCTTGGCCAGCTCGCTGAACCGCAACGCTACTGGCTGAACTCTCGAATGAACGTTGATGTTCAGTGAAAACTGTGAAAAAATACTTCAATTGCCGAGACCGGAGCGAAGCCCATGCGTTTCACAAAGCATGGCTAACTACGATTCCGAACGTATTGTCACACACTTCGTCCACTATTATTAATAGTTAATTATTTGATTACTTTATTTATTTATTTATTTATTTATTTATTTATTTATTTATTTATTTATTTATTTATTTATTTATTTATTTATTTTATTTATTCACTTATTTATTTATTTACCCATCAAATGCACTCATGGTGCTCCAAACACACAAAAGAAAAAAATTTGTTGATGATTTCAAACCACATTTAATTGACCCGCATAACTTAGTATACCTACAGCCAAATAACTTATTAAAATAGAAATTCGAAACTTGAAAAACTCACCCAGATATGCGACATTTAGTGGTGACTCTGAGCCTGCTACAAGCTTCCAAACACGTACTACTGGAAAAGGTTGAGCAGTACGAAGAGCATGGATAATAGAAAACGATAGAAGGAGAATCATCACATTCAGATAAACTACTAAAAACTTCTGATGCACTTCTACTGCGAGAGATGTTAAGCAAAATGTTCAAAGGAGCTTTCCTGTATATGGAAGATGCAACACGGAATTTTCCACAAACAATGATGAACATAACCATTGAGAAGTACGAAAAGAGAATAAATGACAACTTTTCCTTTCAACTCGAGCAGAACACAGATGACGAGTTCTAAGACCACATACGTCGTTGAGATTACCCAGGTTAAACGTGTTGGCATTACAAAATTTACCCATCGTTAACACGTGCTTCAACATGTACCCTGGGTAACAGCAACGGTGCATTCAGACTCTGAGTGTTGGGAATACCAGATTGAAGAATTGAATGATGGGTGACAGCACTGAGATGAAACCGCAACAATTTTCGAAAATTTCGATGAAAAAAAAAAAGAAAACTCAAGGAATGTTCACGTAAGAGAGCAATATGTATGCATGTTGGTATTTTCCCCCTGTATTCTTTATTTACCTAATTATGTATCTACATACGTTCATATTAATCTATGTTCAGTGTCAGACGTGATAATAGTTGAGCATCCGTGAGAATAAACTGCTTTAAAGACATCTAAAACTGACTTAAAGATTTGAAGTGCCTGGCTCTATCCTGGGAAGTCATGCACGAAAACCCTTTTCTTGCAGCACTTTTGACCACCACTGTATATTAGAAATGAAAGGTCATTTCATTGAGCTCAAATTTTAAGTTTTCCAAAGTAATCTACAAGAATTATGAAGGGTTTTTCTATCAAACGTGCACTCATCGAAGACACTGTGCGTGCAACAATCAAGCATATGATCAATAGGACTGTGAGAGAAGAGCGTGAACCAAGTTATAAGAATATTTGAAAGGTGGACGGTGTAATCGCTTCTTCAAAGGATGTCAAAGTATGAACGTTAACAAAAATGATTGAGAGATTGTATTTAACCAGATGGGCCATTTCGCAAGGAAGTTCTTTATTCTCTTCTTTCGCCGCTATCGAGAAATTCGGTTGAAGATCCCGTAATTTCTGGTAAGGGGCATTTTTAGTTCAAGAAAAAGGAGAGGAAAAGAGTTATTCTTTGCAAATTCAGTATTCTGGGGAAAGGATTACGATTGGTGGAGTATTACAGCACTTTTTTGGCACCGCAAAAAAAGCGGAGTACTGTAATCCAGCCACTGGAAATGTGCAATCGCTGATTTATACGTTAATGAAGGGGCGGTACGCCACTGAATTCGCAGCCATCGCAGAAAAAAAGCGGCAGTGTCACGTGTGTAATGTGTGTGAAAACAACTAACGAGGGAAGGATACCAGATGTCCGTGGAATCTTAGAATGGGGTATGCCTCTTAGTGTATAGCTGACCATGCTGATCCCCGTTATGTTCTTTGTCGGCGCTCTCTGCCGCTGCAGAAACAGTTACGACGTTGTATGTGCAGTATATATGTGCAGTTTCTACTTTCATCTGCCGAAACTGTATGAAAATGAAGTTGCCGTGCAAAAGGGGTGCAGAATTTGTTATCAGCAATCTAAATAACCCTATATGCAAAATTTCATGAGAGAATATGTTCATCTACACCCGATTTGCCTAGGCCGGATCATTCATGGAGGTCTCATTGATCGCGTGGATCAGGTGAGTGGTGGTGGAGTGGTAAGTGTCTCGCTCTTCAAGGGAGCAGTCCCAGGTTCAATCCCTTCAGCAGTTCAGCTTTTTGCATTTCCATTCCACGTGCTGTTTTCCTTTGAGAAT
>JARK01001535.1:0-12462 GCA_000688135.1 Ancylostoma ceylanicum
GGGGGGGGGTGGGGTTGAGTCCTACCCGCCCTTCTGAATTGAACGAGCTTCCCAGTCAGATATGATTGTACCTCGTCCCATTTGATCACCTCAGCCACCAGCACTGACAAATATTGATAAGGTTACCAGGGTATTGGTATGGATACCAAGGTTATCAATAGGCAAGACATTCAAAACCTTCCCAGGAACGTTCATGAGTCCCGGCACTTAAGACGGGAAGAAGGGGGAAACAGGCTATATTCCCTGGCGAGGGTACAGCTGCGGCTTAGGCGACATTCACAACCTGGAATACGAGTACACTCTTATAGGAGTCATTTCATGTCTAGAAGGTCACTTTCTGTGTCACTGGTTCTCTTAGATACCCTCACTTCACTCGGAGTCCTCGCCTTCCATTTCTCCCCACAAGAAGCTGTGCTTGCCATCCGCAAACGTCATACACTCTTCATATCAAAGACGATGAACTCATAGAGTGATATACCTCCCAGTAGGCACGTCTCAACCCGCTTTTTCTAAGGTTGCCCGTGTAGATGTGAGCAGTTTTTTGCGCGAGATTTCATTTAAAGTCCATCTCTCCTCGCTAGGGAATTGCCAACCCCTTCTCTCAGCTGACATCTCACAAGTTCAGCTTTATTCCTCAGCGATTTTCCTCTATCCGGACACATTTCCAGTCAACTCTGCAATATCTGTGGCTTCAACAACGGCAAAGCCTGTGATCGTGTGCACGTTATTTTTAGAGATTGTTCTACATGTCAGGTCTTTTTTTTGGCTTCCAATCCTTGATTTATGGATAGGAAGCCCTAGGATCTCTTCCCTCCCCCATAAATAGTCAGCCAAGCCTTCCATCATTTCATTGGGAACAATTAGTCAGTTTGATGTGAAAATTGACTTTTTTTGCTGCTCCCTCCATGGTGCAGTATTGGAGTGTGATGAGAAGAGCCGATGAAATGACTCCGCCGTGCCGATGTATTGTAGTACTCCTCGGAGCATTTGCAGCAAGTCACACGCTCCTGTGAGAAGGTCTCAGTCGAGCTGAATAACAATAGGAATTTTTGACGATGGAATACGGGTATGGAGTGAGGGCACAATTAGTGTACCCATGCAGGGAAAACAAATCTGGTTCTTTTTGAGTTTGTTTGGGCTCTTATCTGATTACTTTTATTTTCGTCGAGCTTTCGGCAATTAATGCCTTCTTCAGACCTTAATAATCAGAAATATTACAACACCATGAATTACTGGACAATAGTTAGATAAGCAAATCTACCGTATCGTGAGACGGAAATGCTGAATCTGACAACCGACACAGAGATGCTAATCTATACAACATAATCTTATTGGAAAGAAAATTGCGATGGCGACAATGGAGGACCTCACCCCCTAGCTGTTGGTGACAGAATGAGGAGCACTGGGCCAGAGAGCGGAGGACTGTGAAAGATCCATCACGCAATCAGCCGCAGTATATCCCTTAACTCATCCTTGGTATTGATCTCTGGCTGATGCCTTCGTATCTCCCTGGCTTCCATAATCTTCCTTTCTAATGTTGGTTGTTCTCTTGCGTGTCTTAGCGTTCGGTGCCTCGAGAAGCTTTCCTTCGAATATGAAGCAGGGTTCATTAGCGTCCTTCTATGTTCGTCCAATCTTTTGCGCAACGGTCCGATCGTCTCTCCAATATACTTCTCGCCGCATCCACCACACGTCAGCAGGTATACTGTGCTTCTGAGTTCGCATATCTTCTCTCCAGAACAGTAACGGCAATCAATTACCGGGCACCTATTCTCGTATATTCGGGCGGACGCAAGGAGGTCTCTTAACGTGGGCGGTGGGCAAAACACCAGCCTTATGGGTAATCTGGAATCCTTCACAGCTTGACTTTCATAAAAACAAATCGTTGAGATTATCCACGCAAAACGTCTCGTGTGCCAACGACGAGAAAACTTGTGTGGCGTTAACATGTTTGCCCTGGATAATCTCAATGAGGCATGCCGTTTCTACAGTCAGCCCTATCAGTGGTATAATAATAGCATTGTGAACCTGCTCAACCCTTCGCACGAGGCGTGGGATCATCAACGCACTCGAAAGCCTCAACCAGGACAGTTAGGGATACCGTAATTCCTTACTTGGTTTGCTGTGGGTATGTACTGCAGATTCACTGGAGCACAGAACGTGAATCATGGGTCTAGATGTACATATATCTGAGATTAGCTAGTGTAAATGTGTTGACATCCGTGTCAGCAGTGAGTGAATTTGCGTGATTTTCACACGCATATCCTGGGTAATCTCAGAGAAGCACGTCAGTATCTGGTTCGTTAACCTATGTATGTAGTTTCACTCGACCGAGCGCCCATGAGTCCTAGCTCTGTAGGTTTTGATATGAGTTTTGATATATCTGTAGGTTTTCATATGAATGAATCACAGGTTCTGCACATGCATCCAATCACGGGTGCAAGCGCTGAACCAGTAATTTTTCAGAAAATCGTTGTAGTTCTCCTGCCTAAGTCATGGAATTTTGGTAGGTGTGAAGTTCATTGCTTGTTTTGTTCTACATAGGTGCGTCACCAGCAATTCACCGGTTGTCTTTTATGACACCTTATTCTTTGAAGTTCTACCATGTCAACAATACTGCAGTGAGGAAACATCTGTTGTTCTGTTCTCAAAGTGTTTCCCACTGAAAAAAGTGATGACGCTGGTGAAAACGCCTACTCCATGGAAAATTACCTGGAAAACACATGTATGTGTCTGAGCTTCTGGGTGTGCTGTAAAAGTCGTCGCCGATTGTGATGTTCGTAGCTATTAGATGGGAACGGATTATTGCTTTTCCGCTAAGATTTTGCCAGCCGTAGTCATGCCATACTGCAGCAAGCCAGCTGCAGACGTTCATAGGCACTCTTGCTCTTTGTATGTACGCCAGTGGCGGACGCAGGGGAGCCCCCCCCCCCTCCCAAGAACGGGTCGCCAAATTTTTGAAATTGCACTANTTCGTAGCTATTAGATGGGAACGGATTATTGCTTTTCCGCTAAGATTTTGCCAGCCGTAGTCATGCCATACTGCAGCAAGCCAGCTGCAGACGTTCATAGGCACTCTTGCTCTTTGTATGTACGCCAGTGGCGGACGCAGGGGAGCCCCCCCCCCCTCCCAAGAACGGGTCGCCAAATTTTTGAAATTGCACTACTAATAAAAATCTTGTATCAGTTTATTTTATTAGTTTATTTTTAAAGGTATTCTTTAAAATTATTTTTTATTAATTGTTTATTGCTATAATCAATGTTTTTATTAATTTTATCTTATATCTGGTTCCACGAAACAGCGCAGACCCCATTTTTTCCCACGTTTCCCCCTCTCCCGCCTACATTCTCCGTCCGCCACTGGTGCACGCGTAAGTAAAACCAGTGTTCAAGTTAATTTTTTCTCTTATTTTCTACTGTTATTTATTCGTTTATTTATTTATTATATTATCAAGTTATGTTGGTATCCTACCATGTTATCACTATTTTACCTTTTTACATGGATTGCTTCAGCTTAACGCCATATTAGCAAGCCAGCAATGGGTTTTTTCAGGCTGCAGTTGATTCTCAGTCACAGGGTTTCATTGATCTTCGCTAGCAACTCTCTCCTTTAACTAATTATCCTTGAAGCCAGTCATTCGCTTTTGATTTCTCACCTCTCATCCAGTGGGTTATTTGCTATACTTTTTGGGGAACCCCATTTAAGAAAAGCTGTTTTTTTTTTGCCAGAAACAGCTTATTATGTTGGAAAACCTAAGGACGAGCGTAGGTCGGATTGCTTTGGCGGTAAGTAAGCAGGCTCCATGGTCCATGGTTTATGGTCTGGAACTCCTGGATAGACCACTTAGTTTGGACTCTAATGAAGCCAAGAAGCCACTCCTAGCTTCTCCTGGCTTCATCACCGACCTTTCCGGCGCTATGGGAATATGAAGTTTTTGATGTTTTGCGGAGTACATTCTATTAATCCATTGTTTTCCTGAAGATAATATCCCTAATTCCATGGAATGACCTTACGCTGTAGCAGGCACATCAACGGCTGCATTTCCCAGGGCTGTAGGACATCTCTATTTGTGCTGTGATATATTGTTACTGTTTTTTAGCGCTCCGTACAAAATAATCTATGAAGAATAGCGAGCTTTGAAGGTCTCCAGACAGCATTTGAATATCAACAGCATTTGAAACTAAAAAAGGTTGAGACATCAGCTTCTCCTCTAAGCTCTTCTGAAAGAAGAATGTTTTAATGGCAGCTTCGACTTTAAGCATCTTTCTCAAACAACACAGAATACCTCGAAAGCCTACATAATGCCTTCTAGACGTCAACAGTACCCGTAAATAGTTAGGTCGTCTAGAAAATATCACCTAATCTATCACTGTCGACGTACAATGTGCTTCGATGGGAGGTGCGTTTTTCGCACGCGGCACTATCGCGCCGCTCGTGCCGAAATTCTCGCGTCAACGGCAAACTATAGGATTTCCTTGCAAGTAGTTGTATTAGTTTGTTTTCTCGATAGTCAACACCAAATCTGATGGAAGACTATCAAGAAAAGAGGAATCTTCTTCTGTGCTAGCGATTCCAGCGTGAGCGCAGCGGTCGCGTCGCGTGCTTCCGGAGTCCGCGAAAGACGCACCGCTATCAACGCTCGTTGTAAACTCTTTTTCTTTCTCTTTCTCTCTCCCTCTCTATCTCTCTCTTTCTCTCTTTTTTCCCTTTCTCTCTTTCTTTCTTTCTTTTCTCTCTCTCTCTTCTCTTTCTCTCTCTCTCTCTCTCTCTCTCTGCAACTAATGCTCTACTGCGAATACATTAGATGACAGTTTTATTTTCTGCATTCTTCCGTCTCCCTACTCCAGTGCGAATCCTTAACAAAGCATTTGGGAGCATTTCAGATAAAAATATGTAAATGAATATATAAGTAGATGAAAATAAACGAATAAATAGCCAAATAACCACCTCTGGACATCAGACTGATTCTGGGGTTTGCCGAAGGGTATTTATCTTTGGCTGCTTTGATGATATTGCCTTAGTCTTTTTTTTACAAGGAGAATCCACTAGCAGCTTCGTAACTCCGTAGTGATGTTCTGATTGAATAATATGTTAGAGCCGAAAATAACGTATTGAAGCCAAAAGTTCAAATGTTCAGGAAGGGAGAGCCGTGCACCCTTGAGTGAAAGAAAAGAAGGGCTGCGAAGCCTTGCGTTTTTGGAGTTTTCCACCTTTTGGGCGGGTCATCTAGTAGCTGACCAAATTAATCGATTTGTTTAATTTCTATTCGTTCAATACTCCACTATTTACCAGTAATTCTCAAAATAGTATGGAGCTCCCTATTGGTTTGATCCCGTACTATGTGATGCATTCCTATACATACAGTGAGCTCCAAATGGCCGTAGACAAGCGATAGGACCGTGGCGCGGCGCTCTTAGGTAGAGACACAGGGGCTCTACATGCTCGCTCTCGTTGTCTCTGCTCAAGAACGCCGCGCCGCGGTCCCGCCGCTTGTTTACGGCAGTTTGGAGTCCATTGTACAGTGGGCGTCGATGGCAGCGACCCGTCTGCGGCCTCGAAAAGCACGCGGCGCGACCGCACCGCTCACGCTAGAATCGTCGCCGCAGTGGCGTATCTGGGGTTTGTTGATAGTTGTTCATCACATTTGATGATATCTAATACGAAAACTAACTGATTCTCAAGGAAACCCATAATTTGATGTCCCAGAGAGAATTCTCGCTCGAGCGGCGCGGTCGCGCCGCGTTCTTTTCGAGGGCGCAGACGGGTCACCGCCACTGACGCCCACTGTATGTATGTATTATCTTTATCCTCGATCGCATCTCATACTCGAAAGTGTCCGCGCAATAATGACTTCTTATGATTTTTAGTGCATCTCCCTCAAATACTGTTTGCATTTCAGGTGATGGATACATACAGGAGACCCGAATGCTCGAGGCTTGTATGCAGTGTGACACTCTGACTTCCTGCGCCTCCACACATTACATTGATCACAGCTCTCACGTCTTCCTACATTATTTTTTAACCTGTTCAAATACGTATGGTCCTTCTCAAAAGATAGATGGATTCCGCGACTGCACCATAGCGGACGGACCTACATAGGAGGTGTGGAGAGAGTATGCTACAAGAGAGAGGGTCGAGTAGGTCCCGCCGCGATTCTCCAGCCGCAACACTATGAAACCGCACGCGCAATAATTCTAACTTTTCGTCAAGGACTGTAGCTGGAGACGTGCAGGAAATTGGTCTCAACCAATGGAGTTCCCGGTAAATAAGTAGGGAAGTGCGAGAACGTTTGAAAAAACAAACATGTAAATTGCAATGTGCGCTCTCTGGCCAAGACTGCTGAGCTCTGCAGTCTTGGAGAGGTCAGCAGTCTTGGCTAATGTGCAACGAAGTGTGCAAACCTGTCCAAAAAGGACTGCATAAGTTCGAGGGATTCTGGAGGTCTTTGTCTGCTCTGGTAGTACATATTTTAGATGCGAACGACAGTCCGGAGGTACAACTGCATGCATATGCATATGAAAGTACCACAGGGGACGGCTACTGACCAATATTCTTTGTCCGAGGGACAGCCAACACGTCATGTGAGCAGAATTTTTCAAGTGAACCTTGCAACTGATATCGCGCTGTGTTCGGATGCTGTAGAGCCGGAATTCTTCAGCTGTCTCTTCTCAGAAATGACTCCTTGTTCCTGTTATTCACAGCTCTCAAGGGCACTATTCAACGCCATATCCATAAAGTTTCATGGAACTTTTAGCCTCCCCAAAATTGGACTGTTTTTGAGGATTAAATGCTTTTCACAAAGCGTGCGGCTATTTTTGCATCTCACCAAGGAACGTCTATAATCGTGACGGAAAAACGGGCTGTGGATTTATCCCTCCAAATCTACTGGTTTTTGGAGGTTTAATCGCTCTCAACCAAGCATTTCCACTGCACAAGGTTATTCAATGCTTGAATGTGAGTGAGATCGAGCAGGCACTGGAGGGCAGTTGCCCCGTCTCCCCTTACTTCTAAGCAACCCATCCCCTTAGTCCACGACCCGTCGAACGACCAAAGAGGCTATTTTTCGATCGGTCATCGTAACAAGGGCCATTTGCCTCACCAGCAATTTTTCTATTCAATAATTTCAAATGCTATCGTATGAATATTGTTTGCATTGCCCCTTAAAAACCTCAACTCCTATGAATTCAGTGTCTCACACAGCTTTCCTATGCCAGTGGCTATAGATTCTATGGGTGAGGAGGTGGAAGCCAAACCCTGGTACGGTGCAGACATTATTACAGTGGGCGTCAATGGCCCACCCACGGCCTCGAAAAGAACGCGACCGCGACCGCTCACGAAGGAATCGTCGTTGCAGCTGCGAATCTGGGTTCTCTCAAAATTTGCTCATCACATTTGATGTTACCTAAGAAGAAAACTAAATAACTGTCAAGAACACCCCATAATTTGATGTTCCGGATAGGATTTGTGCTTGAGCGGCGCGGTCGCGCCGCGTGCTTCTCGAGGGCGCAGAGGGGTCACCGCCATCGACACCCACCGTATGTGTGGAGTGATGAAGCGAAGCCCCCTACTAGGCTAAGAAACCTCCGCTCTACAACGGAGCCTTTCCGATCCATGTGTTTCCATAAATACCGAAAGTTACCATCTCTATTTGCCATACGATAAGTTAAATAGCAGAACTAAGCGGTTCGAAATGTTAAGTTAGTCAAGTATTTTGAACTACAGGGCTGTGAAGGCTACCCCATCCGTAGAGTTGCACTAATAGTCCTCTAGTTTCATTTACCTAGAGCACAGGCATAGTGACTGGACCGAATAACTATTACTAATTGCTTGGAATCCTAGTGATTCGTTCATTCAAGATCAAAACGCGTGTATGGGTTTGTTCCAAAATTCAAAAGAGTTTAATATGTACATACGTGATTTCTTTTTTATCTGAGAAATACCTTGAAAATGAGCGACGTTCTATTGTTAGCATCCAAGAGTAATGTTAAGAAAACCTAGACGGCCTAAAGGTTTTTCACCGTCTCGGTTTTCGCTAGAGGACCTTCAAAACATATTAGATCGTCTGATGTCTATCAGAAATCGGCGCCTATTTTCAGGCAATTTTGGATGATTGAGGTCTATTTTTAGAGCTTCAATTTGAGCTAGCTGTTTCGTCGTCACGACTAGCGCTAACGAGTTTTCCTTGTAAAAATGGGTACATTTTGCCTTATAGACTAACCTCAGACCGAGAAAACAGGTAATGGTAGAAAAAAAAACAGTATGTATCTCATCTTGGTGCGAGCACTGGCCCACCCCTGGGAGGGAAGCATGAAACCTACCCGGGAACGCACACGAATTCCAACACAAACCTTTGAACCTAGTCTGAGCCCAATAATTTGAGCGATTCATCATGTTCCATCGACCATTTCATTGTCCTTGCCCAATTAAGAACGGAGAAGCTGGGTAGAAGAACATTTTTGTTTATGCTCTCCCGTCTTGGAAATGTCGGCACGTACTTAACTTGTTTGGTCGCACTTTTAAGGAATGACTCCAGCAGAATTCCCTATTATATGTAAAAAGATTATTCAGTAATCCTCCACAACTTCGCCGTTTTCAAAACAATTTACGAAGGGCATGACCCGTTTGACTCTTACGAATGAAATAAATACTCCCTCGCAAGCGAGTATTCTTAGCCGCTTGTCCAGAAATCCGTACTACTTCTCGGTGTTGTTTAGTTGTGTACTATCTATTTACATACTTCTACCCATATTAGACCTGTGGTTCCCTACAAGAACCCCGTCCTCCTCCACTCTAAGGCTAACAAGGTTCCTACTGCTGCTCAAGTGTGCACGATATTTTCGGATAAGGGCAAATCCTGTTTAATTCTTTTTTTTGCTTAAAACATTGCAGATTCTGCTGTGCTAATCAGATTACCGCTTCCATGTGATTATCTTGAGCCTCAAAGCCTGTCAGCAACTTGTTTTCACCCCTTCTGTCCAGAAAGTTGTCGGCCATCTGAGCTTTACGACAACTTGCTGCCATTTTTCCTTGCTGGCAAGTTGTCGTTTCGAAAAGCGTCGACTTGCTTTCGCCTTTTTCCTGATTACTTGCCAGTCGTACTTAATTGCCGAGAGTTTTCATTTGCTTTCTGCCGTCAACATAACCAGTAGGGGTTGTCGAGAACTTACTTACGCCTTCTTTTACCCCTATGGTGACTTTTTCCCCAAATATGTCCTGGTGTCTTCAACGTTTGCATAGCATACTACGCAAGTGAGAAAACTAGCCTGCAATTTGCTCTTCCTCTCCCTGGTTGGCAAGTTGTTCAGATGAAAAATTACCGACAACTCGCCGACCTTTGGAAAAAAAAGGTTGCAGGCAAGTCGTGCTCGTAAGGAAATAGTCAACAAATTGCTTTGACTCTTCCTTGACAACAGGTTGTTGGGAGAAAACGTTGCTAATAACCTGTCTTTGGATGATATGATGACGTCAAACTTCTCGAAAACTATTTGCAATTCAAAAAAGTTGTCTGCAAGTTGTCTTGGGGGCGAGGGTGGGCTGACACCTTGTTTTTTTGCGGTACCGAAGATGTCAGAAAAATCTGGCATGTCATCGAAATTGTGTACGGTTACGTGCCATCTCATCCTAAGGTCCAATTCCAGAATTCAACGAACATTTACCTCAACCCTGCCATTTCATCCACTGTTTTCTATGATTTTGTTTGGTTGGATACTCTGAGGTTGACTGAAAGCCAGAGGCTCTTGAATATTCGCGATGTTTGCCGCTGGCACTGACGACACCTCCTTCGACATCCCCCGGAGAAAGCGTCCCGTTCTCTCGAGGGCATCACGGCCCCCAGCCTATAAATCCTTATTTACTTTGGTAATTGCCCAGAAATTGACATTTTTTGCTCTGGAAAGCTATCGCAGAGAAAGATCTCAGTTTACAGAATTCGCAGGGGATTCAATTTTCGTTGGTTTTTTGTCGATCACGTTACTATGGCGCTTTTAACTTTGGATTTCTCTGAAGATTAGCCGCTTCCCAGCAGTTCGTTTATATCATCACGAGGTTTGCGTTATTAGTTGGTTGCTTTGTCTGTCTAATTGAGTTCAGTCTCATTCTTTACATTGTTTAATTTAGAAATGGAGAACAAATTAATTCTGCGAGTGCAGTCGGCTGTTCTGTTTCGAGTTCATTCTATTTACTTCAATTATCTGTCTGTGTGCTTTTACTCATACATTTAGTTCAACCTTAATTAACTAAACCTTAGGGAACTTAGTTAACTCCGCGACGCTCTGGGACGTGTATGCCAATGGGCCAAATGATATCAGCAAAGTTCTAGAGCCAGTGCGCGACGCCAATAGATTTTTTAAAACTCTGGGTTGGTAGTAGTCCTCTTGCAACGACGACGAAACGATGAAACAAAGGTTTACTCAACTGTCACCTCTGTTTTGGAACCACGGACAAGCTGCATAGAAATACACTCCCGTGCTCATAAAATATGTGGAATTCAATGTCGGAAGGCTTGAGGCTCGGCAGCCAAAGTCATCCACCAAGAAATCGGAGCCTTCGACATCGCCCCGGCTGAAATTCATGGTAATCGGGGTACTGAAAATATCAATCGGCTGACTAACACAGAATCACATCTCCACTGAAAATGTGCTGGCACAAGCTCCATTGGCTAACGATGAACTCACAGCAAAAGCAGAAAGTCTTCTAGAGGATTTTTTTTCTGCGAAATGACGAAATCACTGTCTGCGCCACACACACTCTATCGCTCCCCGTTTCCTGCGAACAGGAAGTTCAGCGTTACGGTAAGCTCACAGCTTGGTTTCTAACTGTCAGTTCACCTACAAGCACATTGCATCCCAAACGGTCGTAGACAAGGTGCGGGACTGCGGCGCGGCGTTCTTGAGCAGAGACACAGGGGTAAGAACGCCGCCCCGCGGTCCCACCGCTTGTCTACGGTCATTAAGAGTTCACTGTATGGTCCCGCTTTCGTTCTATGTATATGTATTCAACCACCACACTTAGATGAAAATGTTGGCCTCAATGAAGCTTACTTTACCTACCTAAGCCGGAGTTCCTCGTTAGAGATTTCACTGTCAGCCAACTTTCATCGTTAAGTGACAGTTTCAGCAGGACTACTACTACCATGATATTGGCCTGACATTTATATTATATTTGTGATTCCTATAAAATTTGTTGTTCAAAGAGGTCTGCCGCGATCCCTTGCAGAACTGAAGCATCTCTGATTAAAACGACCTCTTCTCCTGCAATTGTTGCCAGAAGGGAAAAAAAACCCTAAGCAGCAATTGGGGGAATGATGGCAGCAGGGGCGATGAGATCGACTTATTACGCTGTTCGAGTTGTGTTCTTGCACACACTTATCAGAGATAGTGGTAGGGTTCATGGACATTTAGGGAAAAGTTTTATGCGCTTCGCTCATCTAACGTGAATAAATTTCTCGGGTATTATATATTTCACTGCATCTACCACTTCCTGCTAGTGTCTGAGGCAAGCGAACTGTAAAAAAGCATCTAATTTTGCTTAAGGAACTGGTCCTCTGAAAGTGGATTCTAGTACCATGGTATACTGTTCCAGCGCCAGTATTCATGAAGGTTCCCGGCAGGTGTCAAGCTTCCCTTTCACCCAGAGTGAACGAGTTTCCCGAGTGAAACATTTTTTATCTCTCTATATCTGCCGTTATCACTAATTTGTCCCATGACTATGACTTTCCCGGGAAAGTTCATGAATACAAGCAAGAAATGGCCAATAACCTACTCCATGCTACTGTAGTCTGCATTAGTAGTTGCCCTTGTTTAATGCATGTAGCGAACGTCAAAGAGCACTCAACAACGGCAGCTCATAGGTAATGCAGCTTCATCTCAGTTATAGTCAAAGTGATCTCCACCGCCTCCTCCGCTCACCAGAGAATAGCATCAGAAATGAGGTGTAGTGATGTATTCAGAGGCATTCAGGCGTTTGATGAGCACCATTGTACCATTTTTCTTGACAGCTCACAGAAATTTTAGGTACGCAGAAATCCCAAAGATGGTTTCGGAGAGGGGATTTGTCCCAAAAAGGCTTGGACATTTCCGGGAACATTCATGAAAGCCGCTGTAGATGTCTTGAGTGGCCTATTTCAGCCTCTGTGCTATCGCAGCGAGCAAAAAGCTGACGTCGGCTCGCTGCGATTGGCAGTGGGACGTCTCGATTTTCCGAAAGTTGGACATTTTTCCCCTTAGTCAGTATTCCATGAAGCCCGTTCGAGAATCTGAGGAAGAATTTTTAAAACTACATCACAAAATAAATAAAAACTTTGTTTTTTTTTTAAATTTAGTTTTTGTTTTTTGACAGTTTATTCATGTTGCAGTTCCAAAAAATTATTGTTAATTCTTTAGTATTATAATCAAAATGTTTATTATTTTTATCTTCTATCTGGGCATCAATAAGTGTCAGAGACCCCACTTCCCCCCCCCCCC
>JARK01001535.1:22599-56269 GCA_000688135.1 Ancylostoma ceylanicum
CCCTATACCTTTCCTCCCTTTTCGGCCCTGCCGACAAGAAACCGATATTTTACTCCTCTCGCGCACAATTTCCTTTCCTCCACTGCTGCTCATACGCATGTTCCCAATGATCGATCTCTTCAAATGAAATTCCTAGTATATTTTCGGCTTTGGCTTTCGGTGAGAAAATTGAATCACCAAATTCAGGGCAATGTTCCAACTTTCATATCAAACTAACCTGGAGTTGTGCACGTACAATTGTACCCATCCTCTAACTTTAACAGGTACCCCCTACCATCAACAGCCAACATAGAGCTCTGCTCCCAACTTTGATAACCTGTCCTCAAAGGTTTGACTGTGCTCACACCCTTATTCCGATTGAGTTACCTAATACTGGGCTTGTCCGAAAGTCTCGCACCACCATTTGTTTTTCGAACCAGAATTTCTTGATTTTGAATTGAAATTCTTTGGCAATAGAATGTGGTGGTTCTACTACTTCTCAGCTATAAAAATTGGCAAAACAATATTCACAAATAATAATAGAGTGTCGGTCATTATGAGCTGTAGCCGGGCGTGTCGTTCTTCTCTGATTGGCTCACCGTTTGAATGGTCCAATCACAGAAACATAACCCGCCCCGTTTTTCCTCGTCATTACCCACACCCATAATAATACTATAATTGCTTGAAATAAGGGTAAAATTTGGTGCAAGACTTTTTTGCCAACCTTACATTTCGCCGCCCTCAGAGGACCTCAGGCCAGAGTTGCCCAGCGCTTCAAGCACAGCATAGAAAACCCTGAAGGGCTACTTGAAGTCTTGCGGTTGCTCTTTGCTCTCTTCCCGGGGCTATGTATAGCTCTTTTAGTGTTATGTTGTGTCTCCACAATGGCTTTATTATCAGCCATCAGACACGGACGTCATAACTTCGTTCGCCGAGGACAAACGGAAGTGGTAATTGTGCGGGTAATCACTTGCGTTGTAAAATTGGTCATTACTGAACTCATATGTGAGTGCCTACTCATCAGACAGGAACAGACACTAACTGATGCCAGGTCTGAAGACGACTACGTCATCCTATACCTGCTATTCAGCGCTGTTTGATTCCTTTGGCGGCTATTTTCCATAATCTCTGGAAAACCCGCCTTTTCCTAATTTTGGCTCCTCGCAAAAACATCATTCTCAGAAAACTTTTCAAGTTTTCTAAAACCAGTCAAATTGAGTGACAGAGATTTGGCATTTGGCTGACATTCAAACAAACGTTGAGTGTGTCAAAGAGATTGACACCTTCTATGAATAGGTCACAAAGTCAAAGTTTCCACCATACTCTTTCTCCAAGTGTCATTGCCTACCGTTTCCCCGCTTTCTTCAGCAATTTTCTCATTAGGTTTCGTTTTCGTTTGTTTTCCCCTCAGAAAGGGAGCTTATTGTGAGTAGCAAAAAAGAGAGGCGTTTCTGCTATACGAAGATAGCTGCTCTTCTTGAGTTCACCACCTCGGATAATCTGATTATGGCTATTTTCTATTGCTGTACTTTTAAGAGCCCATCAAACTGTCTAGGCCTTTGTATATGATTGAAACTGAGGAGCACATCCACTCTTTATATCCATTTTTAGAGCAGAGGATGTCATTTCCATTCTGAGAGGCAGGGTTTTTGCATGAGAGCGTGGGTTAGGATTGTTTTTTAGTACTTTTCATGCGTTAATTGGATGCTCCGTGTGAAACTTGTCCCTCTTATAGCCACTTTGGAGACCATAGAGACCTTGAGTTGTATGGCAGACATTTGTTGAGATTACCCATGGTAAATGTGCCTACACTACTCAAACGTCCCCAAAGCAAGCATGTGCGTCAACGCATCTGCCCTGGGCAGTCTCACTGATGCATCCAGGAGCAGGATTTCTTACGTACGTGCTTACGAAAGGGTCACACATGATATTGAACTACGCGAAAGTAATTAACCATTCGAGTTAGGTATCGTTTAGCTTGCTGTGACCCGGTGAAGTCAGAGGTCCGTCAATTGTCATGACCCACCATCTCGTTGCCTATATATTTATTACATAAGCTTACGCTTATGTGGATATAAAACGAAAAAAGGGAGCAATTGGAACAAAACAATAACAATAAAACACAACAGTTGGTTCAATCAGAGTAACCTTCAGTAGCAACTGGGAGCATAAACGTTTGAGGCATTACGGGCTAAGGCAGTGCGCAAGCATCCTTTTAAATGCTTTGTAGCTGATAGGTATTGACTGAAGCTTGTCAAACTTAGTAATAGTTCTGTAGGTGAAAAAATAACGTCTGCAATTTAGTCTGGCTGTTTTGAGCCGAAGTTTCACAGCTCCTCCCCGGGTCATCGAAGGTCTCAATACGAGTAGGTCCTCAAGCTTGAGACCGCACTCGCCTTGAACAATTTTGTGAAGCAGAAGAAGATCGTTAATTTCACTGCGGAAGCTGAGCTTCCTCAGACCAAAGTTTTTGTTTCTTTCATTACCATTGGGGATCTGGTCATAGACAAACCCAAGAACGCGTACCATCAACTTCCTGGTAAATGTATTCTGCACTCGCTCTAGTCTCTCTATACTTTTTCGATTATGGGGGCAGAACACTGGAGTACCATATTTCAGAATGGGCGCTGCCTATGTGCCCTGCTTATGCGTAATTAAGATAATTGCTGAATCTGGGCCACAAATTCTGAAATTTTCGAAAAGCAACGATGTTTGCGAAAGTAGGGAGCGTGCTGATTCGAATGGTATGCTTCTTCTCTCTCTCTCTCTCTCTCTCTCTCTCTCTCTCTCTCTCTTCTTAATGAACGAAGTTATGCGAGGGCGACGCAAAAAACGCGAATCCTCCGAAATTGCGCAGTTTTTAAAGAAGATACCGCTTGTACTGTAGCTCTTTCCTGGACAATGGGCAACCCCTTTCTCTTGCTTTTGAGCTTCTCTGGCTTTCTGATCTCTTTGACGTATTTCTCTTCCGCATAAGAAATCAGACAATTCTCTTTCTCGTGCATTTTACGTACGTACATGATTGCGCAGGTTTTCGTTTGAAATAATTTGCTCTATTCCCTGAAATGCCGCCTTGTTTTTCTACTGCCCTATACTATTATCCTTGGCGGTCTTCATCCTGTAATTCACATTCTTTGCAATTTTCATTCCTCTGCATGAGAAAGCTCTCACCACACCATCACTTTACATTCCTTTACTTGACTGCGTATAAATGGAAGAGATTCCGAGGAAGAGCATTTTTTAGATGCACACATTGCAGCTCTTTTTCCTGTCGAGGAGCAGTGGTATTTTTGCAATACTCTCGAGAAAAACTCACGTTCTGCTGGCTTCCTTCCTTTTTCTCTCGTGCTGCAGCTACACTCCGGGTGAAGTATAACACCTCTCACTAGTGCCGCTGAGCGACATCGGATCTGGGGCATATCGATTTGTTGTGGGGCACCACCGATGATCGAGATGTATCTAAACCGTTGCCGCTCAACCGGTGGTGATATAGGGTGCCATACGGGGCTAGGGGCGGAAAACGCATAACTAAGCAAAACCAGGAGCCGCATATATCATTGAGATCACCCAGGGCAAACGTGCTGACATCCTCGAATTACCCATTCTTAAAGCGGGTGTCAACATGTTTACCGAGGCTAGGCCCAATGATACACCCACCCCCAGGTTAGCGAACCGCCTTCCACGTTCTGCTTTTTCTAGCGTTACTTAGTCCAATCCGTGGTTTCTTGGTGATCGTTTCGTGAATCTCATTGATGGATTCGTGCTCATACAGTTTATATTTTGTAAGTCGTACGCTGGAAACGCTGTATGTTGATTTAAGATAACTCCTATGGACAACTCTACGTTGTTCAACGCGACAGACGACCTGCCGGAGGCTGCGTCGAGAGCGACATTAAAACTTAGCCTCTCTATCGCTTATTTTATTCTTTTTATTGTCGGGACAATCGGAAATGGGTGAGATTTCTACTTCGCTATTGCAATCATGTCGAAATTAACTCACTCTGCTCATTCGAGTGACGAGAAATTATCGTTACATGGCGATAATGATGACATTTCTAGGATTGTCATAGTGATGATTATCAACGTGCTGACGTCGATGCGAAGAACATCCAGTCGGGGGAAGCGCAAAAGTTTATCGAACACCAATCACGTGTTCATCTATGTGCTAGGTTCGTGATGCTTTTCTTACTTTTTGGTCCATGAAATGAAAAATGAGCAAAATTGAACAGTGAGTCTTTGTGGAAAAAGTTTAGCACCCAAAAAAGAAGGCGTGGCTTCACTATAGTTTGGTCTCCGTTCCGTCAGCTGTCTGATACATGGGAGCAAATGGTCATTAAGATTTACAGTGGCGGTCACATATTTAGCACGCTGCCAATTTTGGGCGATCAACTGATGAAAATATAAAATCTGTATCTCAGGATTGGAATGAGCTATCAGGACAATACTCGAGAATGTGATAAGGCATCGTATTCTCCTTCCCGCCTCAACTTTGTTGCTCCGGGAAATGCTTCTGGATGGATTGCACGCATTGAGAGCTAAAAATGCAGTGCTTTTGGAAATGTTTCAGTTTCTCTCCTAGATGACTTTATTGGATCTGGGTAAAATGTGATTTTATACTTTGTTTTGCTATGCTAGTTTCGATGAGCAGTTTCTCACCTAAGGGGAGATCGAAAATAATCAACATGAGTGAAAAAATGGTGAAAAAAGGATTCGCGGCAATTCCAAGGATAAACCAGGCATTTCCAGCAGCGGATTTTTTCCCGATTTGTGTTGCTAACAGACAATCAGATACTAAAAGGAAGATTCCGGGGCTTGCATTATTAGCAAGATTCATAAAAATGAGATTTTTGACGAAATTGACAAGTTTGTTTCTGTCTCTGGCTCCAGCCGGTGCGTAGAGTCCGATAAAAGCGTTCATAGGGAAATGTTGAAGGGAAACATCCTCAATCTGAATCACCATTCCATTTCCTTCCATAGCGAGATACACGAATTTTACACAGAATTCAGGAAAACCGACGAAATGGAACTTCTATTTTTTTAATCCAGTTTGAACGCATTCTGTGCCCGTGGTAAGCAACAGGAAGGAAGCCCCCATAGCGCCTCAACACATACTCGAACTTGGTTTTGATTGCTCATCATAAGGCTGAGAAATGCAAAAAAATTCTGTCGGTCAAAATCGTGGGTGTGCTAAATATGTGGACGCCACTGTATGTCTAAACAAGGCTGATCGAGACCGTCCTTTCTCGCCGAGATCACCCTGTAAGGTTTTTTTTTGTTCACGAAGGTGGATGCTTGCGACAGGTACATTACTGCTCCTAATCTTTGCAAAAAGGACGCGTCCGACGCGTTTTTGCGTCGCAATGCGTCGCACGCGTATAACGCGCTTCGAAATGGAGATTTTGCGATTCTGAATATACTTTGGAATATTCGAAAATTTTTCTCGAATAATCGAATTTCGAATTTATTCGATTTTTAATTTTTTCGAATAATCGAATTTCGAATATATTCGATTTTTCACTTTTATCGAATAATCGAATATCGAATTTATCCGATTTTTCCATTTTTTCGAATAATCGAATTTCGAATTTATTCAAATTTTCATTTTTTCGAATAATCGAATTTCGAATATATTCGGTTTTTCACTATTATCGAATAATCGAATTTCGAATGTATTCGATTCGCCACTTATTTCGAATTTTCGAATTTCGAATATATTCGATTCGTCATTAATTTCGAATTTTCGAATTTATTCGGTTTTTCAGACTTCGAATAATCGAATGAATTTGAAATTAGATTTCGTTTTCATTCGATCACTTGAGCAGTTTGACTATTTCGGGAAGCGGGGAGTCTCCGATCAGCTTAGAATTTGAATTCATGATGGTGAAGATTTCTTCTATTATGATAGACGCTCTGCAAGTATGTTTGACTTCAATCATGACATTCTGAAAACTCAAAGACACGAAGAAATATACCGGCCGAATCAGTGCTCTAGGGATTCTAGCTGCAATATGGCACCAAATGTTAACGGCAGGGCCTCATCAAGATGGTCTTTATGCGTCTCTTGCTTGAAAAGTTCCATACTATGACAGTGACCTCAATGCTTTTCACTTCATAAGTCGTACTCGAGGCTTACATAGGAAATCACAACAGCAACACCTCCTTGTTGCCGCATGGAGGTCCTTTTTGACAAGTCTTGGTGTGGTGGATGATGGGGGCAGCCAGCCTTACGCAAAGCAGAGCAGAAAATGATACTGCAATTCCTTAGCATTTTTCTTTGGCAATCACTTTTCTTTCTTTCTTCGGGGTTGAGCTTGAGGAGCACTATCAGTGTGGAATTGCGTGATTAACGAATGAGTAACATTATGAGGAGCCTGAAAAATCAAATACACTGCTGATCATTCGTCCTCTGCGGACCATCCACTATTAGAGAGAAAAGCCTGGCAGCTTGGAGAGCAGAAGTGTGCGTGCACAAAACTCCCTCGAATATTCGAAATTATTCGATTATTCGAGAGAAAGCCAAATCGATTTTCGAATAAATTCGAAATTAGACTCATTTCGAATATTCGAATTTCGAATAAATTCGAAATTACACCCATTTCGAATATTCGAATTTCGAATAAATTCGAAAATAGGCTTTTTTCGAATATTCGAATTTCTAATAAATTCAAAAATGAACCTTTTTTCGAATATTCGAATTTCGAATAAATTCGAAAATGGACTTTTTTCGAATAGTCGAATATCGAATAGATTCGAAGATGGACTTTTTTCGAACAGTCGAATATCGAACAAATTCGAAAATTCACTTTTTCCGAATATTCGAATTTCGAATAAATTCGAAAATGGACTTTTTTCGAATAGTCGAATTTCGAATTATTCGAATTCGAATGTTTATTCGAATTTTTTATTTGAATACGTTATTCGGTCCAAAGTATAATTCTGAAGACATATTCTTATTCAGCGCGTTGTGGCGAAGCTATTCATACCCCGCATCACTGTAGTTGATTGTCGAAGAATTTCCAGCTATCATAAGGAGTTGCTTTATTGAGACATCCAGGAAACGGAATAGCTTCAGTTTTCTGACCATCTCAGCAACACTTTAAGATAGCTGAAAATTTCTCGAGAACGAAATACGCTGATGCGGGGTATGAGTAGCTTCGCCGCAACGCACTGATTAAGAATCTGTCTTCAGAATTGCAAAATCTCCATTGCGAAGCGAGTTATGCGCGTGCGACGCGTTGCAACGCAAAAACGTGTCGGGCGCGTCCTTTTTGCAAAGATTAGGAGCAGTATTGTATAATAAGCACTCAACATCAGGACTTCGGATATCGGACAACAGATGATCAACTCGATATTGAAATGTCGAAATCAAACGGAGGTCCATCAACCTGAAGCGTTTCTCCATTCACCATAATTTTTTGGAAGCGTCTGGAGGGGAATGTTCACTCATGACGATGACGAGGGTTACAGAGTCTACGTAGATGCATCTTTGGAATTATTCAGGGTAGTCTTGTTTGAGGCCGTGTTAAAGATGGTGTTAGCCCGTTTACCCTGGGTAATCCCGGTAACGCATGCGACCCTAGGAGGCGGTCCGAAACAAGAAAACTGAAAGTTGTCTTGATATGTGGACAGCAAGTTTTCATGAAGTGTGCAGTTATGGGCCAAATTTCCTACAGAAAACAGTCTCAGAGGAGGTGAACTAGAGGTTTGGAAGACCTATGAAAGCGGAATCTCGAGTATTTGAGACCAATGTCTTTTGAGGAAATTTCTCACGAAATAGGTGTGAATTGACCCGAGAATTAGATAACCTATAATATTGCTTTCAGCTTGAAATAAGTATTGCGCAATTGTCATACGAATTAGCAATGTCATTTGGGAGCAGGCAGTGTTAAGACCTGAGAAAGGGGACTGGAGTTAGCAGTGGAATAGTACAAAAACAATCAAAAACCAAGGTATCTTGTTGTTTTGAAACAACCGAAGGATTCGCTGCTTGTCAGCTGAATTCAGAATGAAATTTTGATCCTCATGAAGCGTATATTTAAGATACTTGATACTTCTTTCGAGGCTGCGAGAAGAGTCTCTAAACTCTGACTCCAGTAAAATCGTCCTTCACTGGAACATTACATTCCCAACCTCCTCAAGAAATCACCCGACTCTCACACATTACCACACCATTTAAACAGAGCACTCCCAACAATATCTTTGCTGGCTCTCGAACGAATCCGTGACGTTGACTGGAAAATTTCATAGTCATTGCTTACCGATAAACGAGCTGCTGACGAAGTTTCCACTTGACTGCTTCGGATAAAGTGCATCTTCGTGAAGGTGATAATGAATGCTCGGAGATTTGCGCATTTATGCATATTTTTTTCGCCTTTGTCAATTACCGTGCACCATCTCCGTCCCAAAGGTTCAGAACAAGGAAGATCGTTTGCGATTCTCTGGGTACTCGCCTCTCCGCGGGTATCTGTGAAAAAAGGCTAGACTGAATCAGAAGAGCGGATTGCGCGCCACCTCCCCCTGATTGGATTTTCGGGTCAGCGCGAGGCGAGCTTTTCAACTTGGAAATCTGAACATAATCGGGTGCACGTCTCGCTTTCGCCAACTTGATGACATCATGGACGCGAGGTCTCAGGGTAGAGAGCCAAGTAATCGTATCAGAAGCCGAAAGCTGAGTCTAGCGCTGTGTCTCGTATCACACTTTGCGGGGGGTGAGGGACCAGGAAGAAATTGGCGAAGTGCTTTCTATGTGAAGGCGGTAACTATTGGGGTAGTTAAATCAGTAATTCAGCAAGTCTCTTTTTTCAGGTTTATCGATTGTCGACCTCGTTGTGATAATCCACCTGCCATTTCTCATTGTTGACCTCCTGAAAGGTAAGGAATCAGCCAGCTAAAGCGCTGGAGATCAGCTTATTCACGTTATTATAGGCCAGTGGCTGTTCGGAACTGCCATGTGCAAGCTCTACTGGTTCGGTGAGAGCATCAGCAAACTGCTCAGCTCTTTCATCATGACAGTGCTCAGCTGGGATCGGTATCTGGCCGTTTGCAGCCCGGTCAAGTCGATGAGGTACTGAATGTGTTATATCAGTATTATTTGTTTCGGAGGAGTGAGAGAAAGCAAAAAAGAAGGCACATAAATGTCATTCAGGCTTTCTTTTGCACTTTTTTTCGCTATTTCATGATAAGTTCCTGACGATTGGCTAGAGATTGGCAATGCTCCATAAAAACTCCTGAAATCGCTTTTCTGATAGAGATGAGGTTCCATTGAAAAGACACCCAACTGAATCCCTGCGCTCAAACTTCCCATGCCCCGCCGAGTTGTGTTTTCGATGGCTTCTTATTCGAATATGAACGTCGAGTTATGCTAGAGGACCGCATCGCAAAGCAATCGAATTAGTAGCCTCTGGAGAGCGTTGTTAGCAGGGATTGTTATGAAGCATGGGCACAATGCATCGCAAATAGGGGTGGCAAAAGTTTGTCGACTCTGGGAAGGGCGTTCTCCGCATGAATTTCCTTCTAGAATATTAAGAATGACAAACTCTCTCAGAGTCGTATATCGTCTTTAAGACAAACCACGTAGGTATGCAGTACCAAATTAGTTTCAACTAAAAAGAAAATAGTATTATAAAGAAGGAACCGGAGAAGGATATAGGGAAAAATCACACACGAAAACAAAGGCATTGAAAAGCAAAAAACCAAGCCATTGTCAGCGTTTCACTGGCTGCAAAACGGGGATGGGGATAGTGCTCATACTGGGGCCATATTCGCCTTTGATATTACTCAGGGTAAATGTGTCAACACCACACAAATTAACCCATCGTTAGCACGGGCGTTAACACGTTCAACCTGGGTAATCTCAATGCTGCATCCAGTCCCTCTTTTAGTTTGCATGAAAAACCTTACTTCGATTGCCTAAATAAGGTAATACTCAGACGAATTTTCGAAAGGACCGCAGCAGAAAACCGGAAGAGCCGACAGGTGACCTGCGGTCCTTCCGAATAGCTGCTGCGTTTCTTCCCAATAGCTGCTGCGGTTCTTCCGAATAGCTGCTGCGGTCCTTCCCAATAGCTGCTGCGGTTCTTCCGGAAACTTTTCTGAGTGCTTCAAAACGTGCTACAGAACCGGTACCACCCCGTAGGATCATCACAGGGTGGTACGTACATACAAAAATGATGACCTGGGTGAAGGTCCGTGGTTCCACAACTAGAGGTACCAATGAAGCCAGTTTCTTACCGCTAATTTGGAAGCCCCAACTTTTCGTTGACCGCAACAAAACTGAGCTCCGTATCTAAGGAGGGTTTGATAATGCTCACTCTCTCTCCTGCATTCTGCTGCGGTCCTTCCGGTTTTCTGCTGCGGTCCTTCCGAACCGATCCCTACACAAATCTATACTGCTGCGGTCCTTCCGAAACTTTCCCACGGGATTCGGAAGGACCGCAGCAGAAAACATTCTGCTGCGGTCCTTCCGAATCTTTTTATCTCTATGTTTCTCGGTTCGGTATGAACTATACATATGTTTTGACGATGATACCGAGATGTTCCCGCAGTCTTACGCTTGCAAGCATGTGTTAACCATCAATGATCGCATCGTTGGTCTCCTAGGGGCTCGTAATCTTTTCGAACACAAGGACGCAGGTGAAGGTTACATGACTCATAAACCCAGCGGATACCAGGCAGTATGGAATAACCTCTCGAGACGTATGTACGTGCCGTCAACTTATCCCACTGCTCCGAACTCTCAAGCTTTAGCAACCAGATGCCTAGGATGTCGCTGAAAGGAGTACGAATCGACGCTTCAAATCACAGAATTTTAATCTCATTCGTGCACTCTTTCAACACAAGAACTATCTCAAAAATGAGAGCGGGGATGCTTGCGGACTGTTTTTCACCACGTTTAGGGTTTTTATTATCATGAAGGTCATGCTCAAACCTCAAATGGCTGCCCCACATTGCTTTCTAACCTCCCGCAGGGGTGCTAATACCACTACAAGACGGCTGTTTACCTGGCAGATGCCTCTCATCCACTTTCAGCTTGTACGTATGCGAAACTCTCTAATAATCCCCTTCCAGGATTCGGAGCAATTGCGTTGCTCTGCTGGTGCTGCTGATTTGCTCGCTCCTTGCTTTCATCCTGCTGTTACCGGTTCTCATTCAGTCGAGTGTCTACAAAATTGACAGAATGACCATGATGCCACTGCAGGACGATACTGATGAACAGCGATCATCAGGTATTCCATTTCCACAACCTGCTGGATAAGAATTTATAAGGGGTTCTGCAGATCTTCACGGCACAACATCGTCGAAGTGTGTGTTCGACTCCGACGCAATGTTCACTCTGTACACGTTCATGATTGGATTCGCCTTTCCTGCGATCCTCATCACAATGTTCTATTCGAGAGTATGTCGTACACTCCTGAGAGGTCTTTCACTGCTATGCCCAGGTTGTTTTGTTTCAGGTGATATGCAAGGTGCAGCAATCATCTCGCAACATGCGCGGTATGCGGACCATTCCTGAACAGGGTAAGAGGGACATCTCCGCTCATCGCGTTCAGCAGGTATGTAAATTTTAAAAACATTATTGACCTGTGTGCTCTGAACTCAGTGCACACTTCTAGGGTGCATCTCTAACGCGCGCCTTATTTATCTTACCTTGAACATTTCCAACTGCTGCACAAAACAGGGAATATTCCATAAATTTATATGGCTAATATCCCTTATTACCACTTTGGGAGACAGTCACCGTCAGAGGAATTTTTCAGTTTTCCGAAATAGTTATGTATTCCAGGTAACGAAGAGGATCGTAGCAGTGATTTTATTCTATTTCCTCTGTTGGACACCTCAATGGACACTGAATATCATGACACAGTTCAATCTGATTCACGTTAGTTATTGGCTTTCACCGTCGTTGGAGAGCCCCAAAGGCGACGCAGTTTTCTCAGCCCTATTTTAATTCAGGTTTCCTGGATGACACCAGCTCTTTCCGCTATGTTCTTTGTGGCCCATTTGTTGGTAAGTTGACACTATCCACTCGTGATGTAATATATAACTATGTACAGTGAAGTCCAAGTGGTCACAGATAAGGGCCTGGGCCGCGGCGCGGGCACTCTGGTTGTCTGCTGCACCGAGGTAGCGAGCCTGCCAGGTAGAGACACGGAGGAAAACAGCGCTGCGGTTTTAGCCAATAATTTCAAAAATCCTGACTTAAATATTATGCCTCACAGGTTGTTACTTGAACTTCAGGCCCAAAAAAAGTGCTCAAGTAACAACCTGGGAGGCATAACATTTGGATCTGAACAATCATTTACACAATCTCGCCCAAATTCTACGAAGATGGAATTTGAAAATCCTCTTTCAGACTTTTGAGTTCATCGGAATGAGAGTGTTTTCTCAAATTCTTCTCTCGCGCAAAATTTCCACAAGCATAGAAATTTTCCGGCTGACAATTTCAGGTGTGCTTCAACTCAGCAGCAAACCCAGTGTTGTATGCGTTGATCAACCGCGAGCTGCGACAACAACACGTGATGGCAATGGCCAGGAAGCGACAGTCGTTTACGCACGCCACGCATGGAGCTCTTGAGTTCGTCGCTCGCCACACCCACAAGTGTGCACCTGGTCATCACCTAATACACCAGCAAGCCACAGCGTGGGGCCATCGTTTGTGTTGTTCGCTCCAAACTATGGCTTGCTGATCTGTTGTGCATTAGCAGTCACATTACATATAGTTTTGCACGGGAGAAATCAACGATTGAGGTTTTCGAAAATGAACAGATTATCCCTGTACGATTAAGTGTGAGAGAATGTAGGAAAAAGTATATGGGTAAAGAGCAAATAGCTGACCAACTTGGGAGGTAAAATCATAGAATTAGAATTTCGAAACTGAACAAATTATGATGTATTAGGTTGATTCATTAGTTCTGTCCCTATCGGCAGTTTTGGTTTCAAATTTGAATAACTTCATCACAATGCATCCTCACCAACTAATGTACTCGCCAATTATGTAGCCAATCTTGCACTATTTGCTAGGCAACTGAATGGTCCCGTAGCTTTAGTAGGAGGCTGGCTACAACCGAAAGAATACCGACAATGCTGGTTCCATATAGTCATGGTCAGCAACGATTTTTTTCAGGCAGAAGGTTCTGTAGTGAAGCAACCAGATAATGATCTCATAGAGGTGGGTCTTGGGAGTAATTTCAGTGGAAACTGACTTCCCGGCCTGATTTCTTCAGAAATACTTGCGCAGATTACGCAAACAGTGGCGGGGCACTATTTTGGTGAAAGTAAAAATAAGAACGAGGAGGAACCACTGGGATGTCATTTTCTCTGCAGTTTACTACCAAGGCCTAGTCCGATCAGAATGCTGCCTATTAAGCTTATTGAAAGACCTTTCCCGTGGATAAAACTCTATTGATACTTACTACTGGGAAACATCAGTGTTGGAATGTCTTCAAGCCCAGCTGGGCTCTTTCTGAAGCAATGATGATACGGACTTTCTCAAAAGTTAGGGCAAGGTCGTGGACAATATCGATGAATATACCATTGCTTCATACTGGGTTGCAGCGAGGTTATTTAATTTTCAAGCAACATTTTTCATAGGGACAGAACTTATGAATCAGCCCAATACTTCGGACTGAAAGGATTTCCAAGATACGGCCTTTGCGCAGAACGTTGCAGGGAAAACTGCTGGGTCTACGAAATTGCTGCGAATTCTTGTTTACAGCTTCAAATCAATGTCATAACTTCCGCTCTAGACATAAATTGATTAAGTCTTCGTGTCGTAAATTGCACAACATCATCTTACCATATACAGGGCAATGTTTTTCACCAAGCTAGCTCTGCTACAATATAGCTAGATTACCTCTATTTTTGATTACCAACATGCCCTGAATACTCGGAATATAGCGGAGAAATTTCAGCGAAAACTTTAAGCTCAGATTTCTGGTGCCACCAAATGCACTGATTCAGCCGGGAATTCCGGAGCAAAACAGCCACAAAAACAGTTTCTGACAACGGATTTATGTGGAACAAAAAATAGTCTCGTACTCTTGAAGCCTATTTTGAGATGTATGAGCAAAATCCAGTGCAGATTGGGGTTGATGAGAGCATAGGGCGAGGCTGTTCCAAAAATTGCTTGAATGAGAAAACCAAGCTTTAGGTTTCGAAGAGCATAGCTGACCTGTACCTAGGCGTATTGATGAGGATTCATAGCTTTTCTGCACCATTTTTACTCTTGTTTTCAGATCACTTCAAATCCTCGGCTGCGCTCTGTCTTCCAGTGAAAAAAATCCTCGAAAGCAAATTTGGTGGAAATTGGCTATGACTGGAAGCATGGAGTAGCCACACTTTTTCGCTACCATTTTTCTAGTTATCCATTGACATGAGGAAGCCTAGGTAATTTGGAAAGAGCATTTCTTGCGCTGCAAGATGCATCTGAGCAATAAAACGCTTTCTGAAGATTTGGTGGATTTAGCAGGTAGAAATGCCAGAACAACCCATTTTTTTTTCAAAGAAATTAGTTTCGAGGCCAACTGCTCGAAGGCAAAACCCTCCCAGAAACCGGATTTCAACTGGAATATATTTTGAACCATCCTCTCTTCGGCAGAGGAGAGAACGGAATTGACTATGGTTTCCTGGTGGAGAAATAAAAGAGCAAACATTGTAAAATAACTTGTGCCACCCCCCCCCCCCCTTCCCAATAAGCCACTGTATCACAGTTGGTGGACAGAGTTTATTGCGGCGGTCGCGTCGCGGCTTCGCACTGGAGCGCGGCAACGGTCATGGCCTCGTGCTTTTCGTTCTTCTTGTCCGGTTTCATTGCATTCATGCTTTACCAACCAGAAGAAGATGTTTCAGTTTCTCACAGCAACATTATGAATAGTTTTTCCGCCGTAGTACGTGATTGTTATGGTAAAATAGTTCTTCGTCTATTTTCCCTTGCTTATTTTGCAGTTAAATAAAAGTGAGTCCTTGCACCAAGTCTGCGCTTTTACATTTGATTGCGCATAAAAATGTAGAACAATGTACAATAAGTCATAGATACAAACAAAATTCAGGCGTGTTGTGAAAACCTGCACTTGAACTGCACGATCAACACGCTGAAATAGACGTAGAACAACATTTCTACAATAACAATCACGTACTACAGCGGACAAACTATTCAGAATCTCACTGTGAGCAACTAAAACATCTTCTTTTGGTTGGTGAAGCATGAATCCTGCAATGAAACTGAACAAGGCAAACGAAAAACACAAAGCCGTGACGGTTGCCGCACTCCAGCGCGAAGCCGCGACGCGACCGCTACAACAAACTCTGTCCACCAACTGTGATATAGTGGCTTATCCCTTCCCCCTGTATAATAGTCGCTATATGACAAGGATGCAATTCTCTTCGAAATCGCAACGATTAAAATGGAACTAAAACAGTTACTATCAACTGATAAACAACTTTCCTCTGCAAGCCGGTGGTCATTATAGGCGCCACCCTGGGAAGACTCCGCTTCTGGGGTGAGTTACGTGTGAAGGGATGTCAGAGTATCACAACTATGAAACAAATACAAGGCATAGTTTGATAGCGCAAATATTACACGTCAGCTTGTTTGAGTTACAGGGGCATCAAAAAGTTTCCAACTTTGATCTAATTTTTTTGTCATTGCTCCGTGTAGCTTAAAACCTTACAAGGCAGTACGTCAAGTTCCATGTTCTAATGTTGACTCATTCGGTTATGATACGCTGACAGTACTACATATATAGTCAACTCCAAAAGTCCGTAGACAAGAGTTGGGACCGCGGCGCGTGTTTTCCTCCGTGTCTCTGCCCTGCAGGCTCCGCTGTCTGCGTGCAGCAGCCGTGCAGCAGACAGCGAGAGAGCCACGCCGCGGTCCCAACTCTTGTCTACGGACTTTTGGAGTTGACTATACATTTAGGGCCTTCCTGATTGGAAGTGAACATGCTCTTAGGTATTGTCTTTAAATTTGTCGTGCAATGCTCAACGAATGTGTGTAGCAGCGTCATTGTTAGACGTTCCTTTATTTGGTTTAATACGCATACGAGTGCTATGAAGAGGGACTTTGAGCGCGGGAACTGGACAATAAATCATGTTCCAGCTTTTGCCTGCATTACCTAAGGACTTCTTGTGCGCTGAAATTGACGCGAACATCTTTTCGTATGTTGACGTTTGCAGACTACGTGCAAATGCATAGCTTTTATTCCAAATATAGTGAGAAATCTGCACTACTTGACAACTTATTTTCTTAAACACAAAGTAATAAGTGCGTTAAAATTGACGACTAGGTTCATACTAATGGTAATGGCACACTCCTCCCTACTATCCTATTCGTCCTTCACTATACCATCGTTTAGAGAAGTGTAACGTGAAAAGTTGGGCAAAATGCTATAGAGGACTTCTTGTTGTGAGAATGACATATTGCCTGACTTTAGCATCCTTTGCATGTATTTCATTTCCTTATTTCTGGTTACCTATTAGGTTGTAGGGAAAGTTCTCGCGGTTTTCAAAAGTGTGCTTTTTACAACCCCACGTTGCCTTGCAGCGACCTATCTTTTGTATATGTAAGGAGGTTAGGTGTGTGCAAGTTTACTGGTATCACTCACTATAAACTCCTGCACAGCCCCTACCAGGAAGATGGATTTTTCAAAATAGTACTTTTCGGCCTTCTGATATACGGCTTCAAATCTGGTGAATCAGCAATCGTATCCAGTCGCTGTATCAACGCTGCATTTGAGCTCGGTGCAGTGGTCAAACGCCCTACGCAAGATTGGTCCAGAAGCTTTCGTGCTGGCGACTTTAACCTTAATGTTTCCTCATGGTCGAGACGCGAATCCGCAGTCGACGATTGTAGGTTGCGGCAGCTGGTAGATTCAGATCCAAGGCAAACTATGTGTGGAAGGACGCAAGTCTTAGATGTTAACTTTACCACCATTGTCGGTAACCTGCGTCAGTTGGGAAACGTATAAAAGTTGTCACAATGTGTGAGGGTGATTTGACGGAACGCGAACTCCCGCGACGTGCCGAGTTGGGTACTGAATTGCCCTCGTACAGACTTTAAAAAACTGGATGAAGCCCGTCTTCATAGCAGATGAGAAGTGGTGTCTGTACGTCAACATCAAGCGCAGTCCATCTTGGGTTGACAAGGATAAGCAGCATGAGCCGCAGCCAAAAGCACGTCTTCACCCTCTGGAAGTTATGATCAGTACTTGGTGTCACTGTAAAGGCATCATGCACTGCTAGGTACTGCCATTCTACAATGCGCTCACGGTACACCTGTACTGTCAGCGGCTGCATAGAGTGGCCGCAAAAATCGCAGGAAAGGGTCCGAATTACGGCACGATCCAATTCCTGCGCGACCCTGCTCGTCCACCCTTTATAAGAGTGGCCCGCCAGAAGCTACTCGACTTTGGATGGGAAGTGCTGACTTCAGCACTGTACAGGCCTGATCTTGTGCCAAGAGATTACCGGATTCCCTTGACTCTCTCTAACGCCTTGCAAGGGAAAACGTGTGATGATGAAGATGACTTGGATCGCTGGTTGAGCAACTTTGTCGAGCCAATGCTAGTTCAGTTCTAAGCCGAGGGCGTCGAAACGCTTAATAAAAATAGGCAATGATTGGTAGTACATAACGGTTATTTATTCACTCATCAATGTGTTTTCCTTTTTTTGAAAAGTCAATAAAATATGATGCTTCAAAAACCGCGAGAACTTTCCCTACAACCTATATATTTACAGTTGCGCGTCGAGAGAAGTGTCAATGCTAAATCAAAACCGTACATTTGTATACTGGAGGAGTCACTCCATATATAAATTCTACACATAACAATAAAGCTCAAAAGCAATGACTTCTCTGTTGCACTCGTTACTGCAAATAACGTTAGCATTCGTTTGTGCTCACTCATCCCTAGTTCTCTTCCAGAATTTCGCAAAATCTACCGAGGGGATCTTCCGCTGCTGTGAGCGTCGTATCGCTGGAGATAAAACAGAGTACACTATGGCAGCGCATGACCAGGAGGTAAGCGTTAATTCTCGAGGAACGAGGACCGACTGTTTTTCATTATATCACAAACATTGAAACGATAAATTATTCGAATCTGTGTGGTGCTGTATATCCGCTATTTCTACTATGAACCTCTCTTCTTGGAGCAAAAATTTGAAAGTTAGTGAGTGGTTCCATTGCTACCTGTGTGTAGGACTTCAAGTCTCCTTCCCCTCTTAGTCGTGGTTATACTAAGAAGCGTTTGGGCACCGTGTGCAACCAGGTGGGCACCGGTGTCAGCGATGAAACCGACCTCAACGACAGTAGAGAACCCGGGCCGGCACCGTTCCACATAGCGACAGGAATTGCGACGCATCGGCGACCACACGGCGCACAATAAATCCACCCGTGTATTATTCTGCGCTCCCTCTGCAGTGCGAAGTGGCGCCGGTCCAGGATCTATGCTGCCACCGTGAGCTGTTTCAGCATTGGCGGCAGTATAGGCACATGTGCACGTTTAGCTCGGTACTGGTGCCTAAGTTTCTGAGTGCAAGCTCATACACCGGAACGTAGCTATTACTGTTTCTGCTGCTGTTCGCTATCCCTACCTGCTTGGATACATATAGCTTGTAGCTAGATTGGATGTTTTTGGCCTTGGAGCAACTTCTATCGAAAGTTTTCTTTGCAGTGGAAAAGTTCTCTCTAGAATTTCTCTTTCTTGTGTCGTTCTCCATCCTGGAATTTCCACATAAGGCAAAACTATCGACTGGCATTGATCTTCAATAAGCATTTTGAAATATTTCTTTTGCTGTCTGAGCTTTACACGAGGTTGGTATCAAATTTGTTGTGGCTGACGTTTCGGCAAATCGCCCTCTTCAGAGCCTGAAATCGACAATTCGAAAAGCCAACTATCCTATCAAATCTTTCCAGAACAATGGAAACAAAACGCTATGCCGGTCTTTCATCACGGATCCAGCTCACAAACCAATGCTCACCTTTTAAATGTGACAGCATTTGATGTTTAGACACTAACGACCGCTAACTGTCCACTTAAGCGAATGACTTGACTGCACTCTTTGAATCAGAAGAGCAGTTCAAGATATGAAGCAAGCTCTCGCGTAATTGAGAGGCATTCATCTTTGCGGTTCATTTTCGGGATCCACAAAGCTTCCAAAGTTTTGCGAGCTGATGTTTCAGGTTCTTGCGCGAGAATTTTTACATTAACTTCAAAATTGGCTCCGTCGTGTTGTACCCTGCTGTGGTTGCCAAGAGGTGTGCTCTCGCGTGATCTTTGTTTGCCGTCCAAGTGCTTCCTAATGCGTGCGCACAACGGTCATGCTGTCTCGCCAATATACTCTTCGCCACAGCTAATGCAAGTGATCAGGTAGATCACTCCTGAACACATGCAGTCGCCTGGTTTGCCTGTGGGGCAAATCACGCAATTTGGCGTGATACAGAAGCGATCGTACATCCGATTTCTGACCAGTTGGCGCTTTAGGTTGCTCGGTGGTATTTCATTTTGAAATAGTTTAGTTCGTGAGTTGTGACTGATGTAAGATGGTAGAGGTTCGATCCCTCTTTGAGGAGTTATCTGTCCGAAGTATGAGCAGCATTGCTGATCGGACGCAGATTTCATGTGGCTCAGCTCTGATTTCACTGTTGTACTTCCGCCGTCAGCTCACGTTCTGCAAGAAATTGTTTGAGTATAACGCGGAGGACTATTCGCCACCATGAAGTAGAAGCAAGAGCTGAATGATTAGTGGTTCAGTATTCACCTAGAATCTGAGAACAAATGAAGAGAAATCTAGAAACTAATAGTGTCATATCATGACTTACTGAGTATTTTGCAGTTTGGCTGGCCTCAAAACTTCAATTTTACGAGCCACTTCGAAGAAACCGTGAGTTATCCTGAAGAGATGATGTGATTCTTATTTAACGAAAATCGTATATCCACTTGCAGTAAGTCGCGGTCGCCCTGTCATGGTTCCGAATTGTCTATCGAGCCTCTGAAGGAGTCGGTAAGTGGTTAGCTTGTAGCGTTCCTCAGTCTGCTTTGGTTTCCAACCTTAATGTGATTTAGTTATTGATCACCTCTACGTCGTCTTGTGCTCCAGCAATGACTATACCAGAGATCACGGTGACGGATAACGATGACTATCTTTGAGAAATTCTCTTCACATTAATAATATGTATTTCGCTTTGTCTTCTGGTAAGGTATTCTTCAAAACATCTGCAGAACTGCACCGGACGATCTTCCACTTGATTGCTTTAATTTTGGTTCGAGAACGAACACAACACCAACGCGCTTTCTCATTGTGGGGATGTGTGATAATTGCATAGAACATTTGCTGTCAGATTTCAATTTGTAGTATCAAAAATGACCAATAATTTTCTCTTCAACTTGGTTTCATGTTTTTGATTATTATTATATTTCCGGCTGTGTTTTTTGTGTCTCTCAGCTTAACAGGAGAATATTTTGCGTGTTCGCTTTTTCTACTAGTACGGTGATGAAAGCTTCATGGTTCAGAGAATCGCTGGAAATACACTACGTTTCTCGTGGACCCTTATAAGTTATGGAGGTTGAAATTAGTAATTCGATTGTATTGGTAGGAAGAGTTCAGATCTCAATCTGTGATTACTTTTTCCACTTTCTTGCCTTCAGTATCTATAGTAGATAGTGGAACCAATTACGGGATCTTTGAGTTGTATATTTGCTTTTTGCAATGGTAATAGATGTTGATTTTTCCTATGTGACAGGAATACAGGCTATATTGTAGCGGTACATATGTGAACTCCATTCAACACATATACATTTGCGAGAAAAATAGTAATATTCATTAATTATTTCTGTTATCAGGATGTAGGACTATGTATGGATGACTTGCTGTCTTCTTCCGCCTTACTGGACTCGTTAGTGATTACCTGTTGTGAATTATTTGACATTATCTGGAAGAGCGGTTCAGACATGTAAAATACTGAAAATTCTCCGATTTCCGATATTCAAAGGATCTTGAAAGACGACTGAAAAATGTTATGGAATTTCCTTTCATGTATTCTGTGGCTTTAGATATAATTAATAATAATAACTTATTACGCTACGTAAGGTAGACGTGATAAAGACAATATCCTTATCGAGTACAGCACACACACTTGTCAACAATACCATTTCTATTCGGACAAGCGATCTTCTCGCTTTTATGGTAGCTCGAAAGTTTTTTTTTACATACTCACCGCCTAAACGAGAGGAACTTCCGAGTGGTGGTGGTAAGACCATATCTTAGAGATAAATAAACAGATCCTACTCGGCATGTGACACTTACACACCTATGAGTCGTTCTTGGGCTTGCATAGAAAATTTTTCCCGAGGCACCTCTTCTTCTTGACGGTAAGCTACTCCAACCATTCAGACATTCTAGTAGATTCGTTTCTACAGATTCCTCATGATAAAAACCATGCTGGTTGGTTAGTATTATCCCATTTTTCTCCAAATGAAATACCAAGTGAGTTTTTACGCCTTTCTCGGAAACTCTACGAAAAGAAAGAAGTGATACTTTATAATCAGGTGTAAAAGAATAAGACGTCGGCCACTTTCTGATCATCTCATAGACAGTCAGCTCCTCAAACCACGGAAACGTTTCCATAGGATTCTTCACGTCCGGATTGAAAGATAGGATTTCATCCATTTCCTCTGAATAAACTTCACAGAATTTGTCCGCCAACAAATTCGCTTCATCAACATCTAAAATTGCAGTATTATTGCCCTTCCTTATACAAGGAATGCGATGCGATTCCTTCGTTTTAGTACTCAGAAATCTGTAGAACCCCTGTTCGTTTCCACCGCAGACTTTTGTCGAAATTTCTGTTAGATTTATCTAACTAATTGGAGAAATTTTTCGAAAAGGTTCTATAAGTTTTCCAGTCTCTCACTTCAAGTTCTCTTAGCTTCGTAGAATGAACCAGCCATATTAGCCATATTCTGAAGGTATTGTGAAAGGTAACTTCTAGTCCCATGTATCCGGATTTTTGGCCCAAGTAGTAGACATACCCGTTTGGGAAATAGGTGACATAGACATCTGGGTCATTTGTGATGGAACATTACATTACATTACATTACATTTATTACGCTGTTTAAGACAAGCGTTAAAAAATAAATGTCATACAACTGCGAAGAAGTTAGAGTAGAAGTCAGTATCAATCAGTACAAGCCAAAATTAATCACTATTTCCCACAATGTTACCTCTTCAATTTGGAACTGCACCATTGCTCTTTTAAAATGTAGTTGTTCTAGTGAAGGCAAATTTTCTGAAAGCTGCAAGAGTTTAAAGGGGGCGCATATTTGCTCAGAGAGAGGTATGCCGCACCCGCTCGAACAGTGAAACTTCCAGTTCTGACAGAAGTTCGCGGTCTTCTGTATAAAATTTTGAATTCACCCCCTCCAGTTATGGATGTCACTATAGAGAAGAATAGTTTAGCTTTTTCAGAGCTCCATTCATGTAGTATTTTATAAACCATGCAGACGAAATATCGGCGTCTAGATTCAAGAGAGGGAATATCAAAATAACGATACCTTATTATTGCACGGGGGATACGTGAGTAGGTGAAACTTCCTTTTCTGATAAATATTTTCCTGGTGAGGCTATTTTGCACTTTTTCAATCTTTGCTTCAATCCTTTATCCTTTTTCTTGAATGGGCTGAATACCGTAGACACGGATTCCACAAGAGGACGAACATATATTTCGTAGGCTTTTATAAGAAGAGTGTGATCAGTCGTGCAAAGAGCCTTAAGTATTTGGAACGTGCGCATATGTGCCTTGGCACACATCTTTGTGTAATGTGAAGAAAAATCAAGCTTTTGGTCATAGTGAAATCCCAAGTCAGTAACAGAGGTAACTGTAGGTACCTCAATAGAATCAGCATTGTAGGACTCTATTAAATGTGAGCTACCAATCTTGAGGTGATAAGTTTTACCCAATAAAAGTGGCAATTGCCATTTCTTGGACCAATCAACCAAACAGTTAATGGCATCTTGTACTTTATTCACATCTTCAGGTTGAGTAACTTCCCGGTAGATTTTTACATCATCTGCATATTGCATACATCTGACACCCTTTCTTTGCAAAAATTCTGCTATTTCGGATGTATAGAGAAGAAATTAGATCGGAGACAGGACTCCACCTTGAGGTACTCCACTACAGGCTTCCAGTACACTAGATAGGGATGCGTTGACTCTGACTTGAAACGTTCTGTGGGAAAGAAACTGAGAGAGCCAAGCGCAAACCTTTCTNATCCTGAGGTGATAAGTTTTACCCAATGAAAGTGGTAATTGCCATTTCTTGGACCAATCAACCAAACAGTTAATGGCATCTTGTACTATATTCACATCTTCAGCTTGAGTAACTTCCCGGTAGATTTTTACATCATCTGCATATTGCATACATCTGACACCCTTTCTTTGCAAAAGTTCTGCTATTTCGGATGTATAGAGAAGAAATAAGATCGGAGACAGGACTCCACCTTGAGGTACTCCACTACTAGCTTCCAGTACACTAGATAGGGATGTGTTTACTCTGACTTGAAACGTTCTATGGGAAAGAAACTGAGAAAGCCAAGCGCAAACCTTTGGATGAAATCTCAAATTGTTTATCAGGGATAATAATTTATCATGACTAACCCGATCGAATGCTTTAGCAAAGTCAAAATAGATGATATCACAACATGATTTTCTATCCAAAATATCTGACCAGTCATTGAGGCCCTCAAGTAGATTTGTTTCGACCGATCTTCCCGGGAAAATGCCATGTTGGCAAGGTGGAATTAGGTCATTCTCCCAAAGATGTGTCATAATGTGCTTTTTCAGTATCTTTTCGAATACTCTACAGAAAATCGACGTTATACTTACTGGACGATAGTTCGAAACATCAGAAGACGGTTGTTTTTTAAGAATAGGCGTAACGAGCGCGTGTTTCCACAAATTGGGTACTTTAGAAGACATCATCGATTGGTTAAAGATGTATGATACTGAAAAAGCAATAATGGCCGAAATTTGTTTGATAAATATAGGGGGAAGATCTTCGGGAGTCACAGAATAAGAACTAGGAATTCTGCTCAGAAGTTCATATACGGTCAGACTATCAAAGCAGGGAAAGTCTTTTATGGGACTTTTGATATCACGACTATGGTAGGGTCTTCCTCCATCTTCTTCCGAATAGACACTGTAAAATTCTGCAGCAAGTAAATTAGCTTTCTCTTGGTCAGTGAAGGCAGTCATGTCACATTTGTGTAAGCTTGACATAGTCGTTTTATCGGAAAGTTTCCTCCTTAGTTAGGAGAAAAGCTTTGCTTTCCAGAATTTATTATCTTTTTCTCTACACTGCGATTATATTTTCTAAGACGCTTCGAGAAACAAGCCGAAAATTTTCTATATTCTCGTCAATCTCCTGTTCTTTTGGCGTAAGCATGTAAACATTCCTTATGCTCAAGCATTTTTCTAAGGTAGGATGGTAGGTTAGTTTTATGTGGGAATAATTAGATCCTTCTTCTTCTTCCTAGCGTTTGTCCCACGTAGTCGCAGGGTCCGCTGTACTGCATCTCCTCCTCCACTTGTTCCGATTATCCGCGTCCCTCGTGGTCAGTTGCACTTCGGCCATATCAGGCTTCACACAATCAAGCCAGCGGATCTTGGGTCTCCCGCGTGGCCTAGTGCCTTTGACGTTTAGGTTCAGGGCCGTTTTGGCGACGGACTCGTCCTCTCTACGGCACCCGTGCCCAAACCAACGCAACCGGGCTTCTCTCATTTTATCGACTATCGGTGCGACTCCAAAGGTGGAGCGAACCACCTCATTCGGAACTTTGTCTTCCAACGTCACACCCATTGACCATCTTAGCATCCGCATTTCCATTGTGTGCAAGACTTGCTTGTGGGAATACGTAGATCCACGGCACAAATATGTCCACAACATGATGTAGTATGTCGATGAACATGTTATATTTGTCATTGACAGAAGAAACCGACTCAAAAGAGTTGATCCAGTTCACATTGGCGAGATAGGCATTAATTGCTTCATAGTCACACTTAGTAAACGATCTGCGACGTATTGGAAGCAGGTCAATTCTGCCACCCAATATATTGAATGTGATGCTCATGCGGTCGCTGGTCCCAACGGGAGCACAAAGGGAAACATTGTCGATCAATTCCGTGGAGTTTGCGAAAAGTAGATCTAGTGTACTGGAATCTCTAGTAGTACCCTTGATATACTGGATATACCCATGGCAGTGGATCATGTCCTTAAATGAGAGTGAGTTTGAGGGATTTTGCGAGTCCCAATCAATTTCTGGCATATTAAAATCACCAAGAATGATTGTGGGCAATTCGCATAAAGAAAGGTCACTAATTGTATTTTCTAACTGTTCTGTAAGTATAGAACAACATGTAGGCGTTCTATAAACCAGTATCAATCTAATTGACAGATCTTGAGGGGAAACGTCAACTGCAATGATTTCATATCCGTCTTTAATTGATTCAGAAAGTATAAGCGAGTGACGTATTCTCTCTCAAAGCAAAATTGCAACACCACCACCCGCTCTCTCGTTACGATCACAGCGCAAAATAACGTAGTTGTTCAGCCAACTACCAAACATAGTAGCCATGGAATGATGCGATTTCAACCAGGTTTCCGTGAAGAGATACATATCAAAGTTATCACCAAATACAAGGTCAATATGCTACTCAGGCACTTTTAGAGGACCGCCCGAGCCCCCCTTATTATCTTTGAGGACCGCCCGAGCACCCCTTTTTATCTAAGCGGACCAGCCGCGGACCCATCCTTGTCTGGACGGACCAGCCGCGCACCCCTTATTATCTTAGCGGACCAGCCGAGCTACCTAAATTGTGGGCGGAGCAGCTGTGATAAGCAGTATCATTCCACGAAGACTTCACTGGTGTTTCATTCTTTTCTTTTGAATCGATGCAGACGCTGGAACCGTACAAGTTTCGTCTACATCATAGTTTCGCTCCTCCTCAGCATGTACGGACAGAACTTTCTTCTGTTCCAATGAGATGTGAGTCTTTGCTGTTCTGAACTTTAGAGAGAACTTGTAAAATGTTCAATTCTTGGCGATTTACAGGTTTGACGAGAGTGCAACTGCCAGAATCTCCATTTCGAACTTTTCATCTTAAGTTTTTCCTAGTTAGACTACCAAGCTCCAATGAATTGTAAGTCTCATTTAAGGCCCACTGTGACCCTTGAGTAACCCTAGAGGGAAGCACTCAAATTATTCTATTTAAGGGAAGAATGAGTCATTACACTTACACAGAGTGTGGGTCCAATTCATGGCTCACATAAGAAGTAATAGTGTAAGCGCATCCTCTTCATATTTCATTTCTAAAATCGAAACTTGCAACAATTTTGAACAGGACGTTTCAGTAGCAAACGAAAATGTGGACCGAGGAGAAGGAGGTGTTCGATTCAATGGGAAATATTTCTGACATTGGACTATTAGCATTTGCTGCTGAATTTGCTTGGTGCGATAATTCGAAGAATTTAGAGAAGAAACTTGCGAAAAGGGCCCCTTCAATTGTGAATCGATCCAATATCATGTGAAATTTTTCGAGCGGAAAAACAAAGTAAAATAAATTTGAATTACAAATGTGATGTCACTGTACTATCTTGCTTTCACACTGAGGATTTACTGGAGTGGAATGTAGAGACTACCGGAGCTATTCCGAGCTTCTCGAAAATGCCCGCGGCCCGTCAGATATAGGGTGCTCGGCCAGTCCGTTTTTAATCAGAAGCTGACCGCCCGCGCACCCAATTTCTTTCCAATTTTCATCCTTTACGCGGGCCGTCGAATTTAGGGTGCTCGGGCTGTCCTCTAAAAGTGCCTGAGTATATATGTTTTTAGATAGTGATCTAAGGTTGGCATAGAAACATGTCAAGTATGATGAGTTTTTAGTTACACAAGAAGGCCGGGGAATATTATTCAGTTTTCCTGCGTATCAATAGGGCCCGGTGGGTGATTACTGGAAAGTGATCTATGAGTGCGCTCATCTCGACGCCGTTTTCTCTCCGCATCAGTGAGGGATTCTCCGAGGAATGTTTGAGCAGGAAGAACACATTTTATAAGTCTAGGCCGATGTGACTGTTTACCAAGACAATATACAGCTACTGGAAAGCATCCAACGTTTAGGTAAGTTAGTATGGTAAGGACACGGTCGAAATCAGATTGAAGTTTGTCACGAAGAATAGGTGATTCTAGCTCAGGAACATCACTTACTATTGATCGCAACCTTTCTGATTCATGGAAATCGGTGAAGGCACTACATTCGGAAGGAGGATTTTTATCTACAGACTCGATACTCGATACACTCGACTGACTTTTTTCAAATCACCACTGTCAACGTCCGATCGATCGCTACACCAGAACGGCTGGCCGAGTTCGAGACGAGTGTGGAGAAGATCAAGTTCGACATAATTGGGCTGTCTGAAACAAGAATGTCAGGAGCGGGAAGAATGGACCTACGCAGCGGATATTCGCTATACTACAGTGGCAGCGACGGGAGAACAAGTCGTGGCGTAGGATACTACGTCCCATCGTCGTTGAATCGAAATATTAAGTGCTATTTCCACTCAGAGCGAATAATTGAGCTGGTACTTACTAAATCACCTCGAACATGTCTGCGAATCATACAGGTACATGCTCCACATTCCGATTACGAAGATTCAGATTACGAAGACTTTCTCGACGATCTTGCAACAATCATTGACAGCCGAGGGAACAAACATCTTGTTGTACTTGGTGACTTCAATGCAAGTGTAGGTTCGGCCAGAGCGAATGAAAGGTATATTGGCCCAAATGCTGCAGAATCAAGAAACCATCGAGGAGTAATGTTGGCTGCGTTCTGCGAAGAAAGAAGGCTATACTTGGCCAACACTTTTTTTCAAAAAAGGAAGAAATCAAGATGGACGTGGCAAAATAATGCACTGGGACTGAAGAAAGAGATCGATTACGTGATTGTACAGAATATGCGTGGGCTTACCGACGTTGGAGTCCTTGTCAGTATAAACGTGGGCAGTGACCATCGGCTTGTTCGTTGCACTCTTCGTCTACGATCCACCCGAAGACTTGTACGACCACACAGAGGAACGATGTCGATCAATGATGAACTCCTTATCTCAACCACACATGAACTTGTGAATAAAATGGTCCTGACCGGTGATGTTAGAAAAGATTACTCGTCGATTACAAACCTCATCAACGATGCTACTGAACGCGCCTCGTTCTATGAGCCTCTACCACCACGAATTTCTCAGAACACGAGGGAGCTCCTTCGGCAGCGACGTCAACTACGTCATGGCACGGATTCTCGAAATGTCGAATACGCCGAGTTATGCAAACTGATACGGAGATCGTTCAAAGAAGACCTGTACCGTCGTCACGTTGAAATCTTACAGAAAGCTATTCAATCTTGTCGCATTCGCCTCGGACAAGAAGAGCTCACCTACGCCCGTCGTTCCTTGCCCCCAATCCGCAACACCCCTACCTGCTTTCACAACTCCTCTGCATCCCATGACCCAGTCAGTGACGCTATAAAGGCAGTGCAAACCTTCTACAACAACCTCTATCGATCCTCCTACGGCTGTCAAAAACCGCCTTCGGGCCAAATAGAGGTGCGATTCACTCCAGAAGAAGTGGGTAATGTGCTTAGAAGTTGCAAAACACGCCCAAAACCTGGTGCAGATGGAGTTCGATCAGCAGTTATGCGACCTATCTCAAACATCCTTGCCGAACCATTGTGTCAGTTCTTCAATTCTATGATTAAGGAGAAAACAGTGCCAGAAGACCTCGCTTTTGCTCACACAGTACTGCTATACAAGAGCGGCGATCCAGCTAATATAGCAAACTATAGACCGATCTCACTGCTTTCAACATTGTATAAGGTGTTGACGAAGCTTATCACCCGACGGCTGGAAGAATACGCTTGCAGAAATGCTATACTTCCTCCTGAGCAGGCGGGTTTCCGAAGAAACTTCTCGACGGTCGATCACATTCAGACCATCACAACCTTGCTGGAAAAGTCCTACGAGTTCAATGTGAGCATTTACTTTATGTTTATTGATTTCAAAAAAGCTTTTGACAGTGTCGAGCTACCTGCACTCTGGGACGCAATGGAATCATTTGGTTTCGATCAAGGATTGATCAAGTTGGCGCAACTACTCTACGCAAATGGCAGAGCTGCTGCACGGATTGGCGATGACTGGGCAGAATTTCAAGTGGAACGAGGTGTAAGGCAAGGCGATTCTCTATCACCTCTCCTTTTTAATGTGGTTCTTCAATACGGACTGAATAACGTGCCATGGCAAGGTCGAGGACTACGCCTGAATGGAAGATTACTGTCGTACCTTGCCTACGCAGATGATGTGGTTCTCATCGCCAACAATGTTACGGAGCTGACTGAAATGGCGACAGCACTATCGGATTCAGCGAGCAGCATTGGTCTTGAGATAAATTTTGCGAAGACAAAATGGCTACATAATCAGCGTGGCTCTCGTAACTCAGAAGAACAAATTGTCTTGTGTGGAGAAATCATAGAAAAAGTAGAAGAGTTCATATATCTTGGACAACTTATCTCCTGCCCGCGAAATCCTATGAAGGAGATACGTCGGCGAATCCATATGGGTAGAGCAGTATATTTCAAATATCGTACATTCCTGCGTGCTCCAAGGGTCGCAATCCAGTTGAAACGGAAACTTGTAAACCACTGCATTTTACCAGCGGTACTGTACGGGTGTGAGACCTGGATATGGACGAAACAAGTAGCTGCATGTCTTCGCTCAGCAGAGCGACGTCTCGAGCGTGCCATCATCCGCGTCAGACTAGGAGATAAAGTAAATTCGAGATCAATCCGGCAGAGAACTGGTCTGAAGGATTGGATTCACTCGGCTCTGCGCAGGAAATGGAAGTATGCGGCAAAACTATCTAAGAAGTCCCCTGATGAGTCATGGACCCGAGTAGCGACTGACTGGACACCGGAAGGAAAAAGAAGCACAGGTCGACCTAAAATGCGTTGGATAGACGAACTGGCAAAATTCAAAGGCTGCCCTGGGAAGGATCTTGCTTGCGATTGGACGAAACTTTTCGATGGCGACGTGAAGAAATCAGCCGAACTCTTCGCACGGAAGGCTAGATATTCATTGTGCCGGTGTGATAAAAGAGTGTAAACAATAAACAATAAACAATAAACAATAAACTCGATACTTTGTTCAGATAATTTGCTCTCAGCAATTCGTAGTTTCTCACGCAGATCAGAATTCTCCTTTCTCAGTTCGTCATTTTCATTTCTAAGCCTCGCGACTTCCTCCAGTAAATGATTGAGAGCATTTTTCACACATTTCGGCACCTGTGCGGATGCGTTCACTTCTTTGATCGAGACTTGAAGCTCCGTTAGCTGTTCTTCGGATGAGTTTGAGCGACCTTTGATAGAAGAACGAACAGCGCGCTTCATCACTGTATTCGCTGTAAAGCTTGTTGCAATACACCTGCTTGGGCGACCTAACTCGGGAGAAGTCGCGGGTAGCACGCGAGATAAGCAGAAGTACTAGTCGAAATGCAAAAGCGAAAGTCACCCCGACTGGTGGCAGTGAAGAATAATAAGTTTCAACCCTCCTGCCACGAAGGATTCAGTGCAGACATATATACGAAGTGTAGTACAAGTAGTTAGCCAAAATATGGGACGACGTAACCAGACAAGAGAATGTCCCTGCCGCACCCGGCCAAAGCACGAGTACGAATGAATGAACATTACGCGACGACATGACAAAAAAGTTTCCTGATTCTTTCGGGGATGTTACGACGCACCAGTCTTTCCTCACGAAGCCGGTCTCCTTCTTCCCTCGAAAGCGATGCCCTGATGATTACGCTGCCGATGGGAAATGATCGCAACGATAGAGCACGTCTTAACATCTTTTACTAAAATACGAATCCGGGGTAACAAATTTCAGGAGTCTAGGATGATGAGGATTGATTCAACCTATTCTATGGATTGAAACCGGGTAACATCAAATGTTCAGAAAATCCATAACAAGTCTAACACTATCAATATCATGCACAAGTCGGGCAGAAAGAGGATTAGAGTTGCTCTCTGGTAAGCCAACAATAACAACAGATCGGTTGCGTTTCTACTCATCACATCTATCAACACTACTGGAGGGAGCGCGGCTAGAAACTAACAATAAAGGATGTGGCATGCTTCACAGCGACGCCGCCGCTGCGACCGTTCACCACCGAGAATTCTCATCCAACTGATCCTACACCAACATGCTATCCAGGGCAAATAGTGTGATAAGACATGAGAACGTGTAACACTTTGCTATCATCATTTTCACTCATTTTCTTCACAGCGACGGTGTCGCCGTGGAGTGTGCCACAGCCCTAAGACATTCTCCAATTGTTCGGTTTCTAATTCCAGAGCAGAGTTTTCCATATACTCAATACCCCTGGAGCAATTCGCAAAGAAGGATTTCTCAAAAACAGCTTGCAAACAAGCTCAAATATACTTGTTTGCAAGCTTTTGCTGAAAAAAGCTTGCAAAAGCTTTGCAATGATTATCGCACAGAAAGCAATATCTTTGAGTCTGCTAAGGATGTTAGCGGTCGAAAATAATAACTGGGTGGTAATATAAGAATCTTGAGCATTTGAAAGAGCGCTTACTCTCTGTGGCACGCATCCATGCGTTAAAAGTTTGAGCCGTGCCCCTAAACACAATGAAAGGGTCAACGGGCGTGTGCACCGCCACGAGAAGGGTACGCGTGCGCTCAGTAGTGAAAAAAATCCCAGAAGTCGGACCCTCCGACTCGTGAAGGCAATGGCTGGTGCACAGTGGCTGAGAAACGCCAGGAAACGGTTCTGCCGATGGAGAAAAAGAACGCTCGCGTCTATTATTGGGAATGCGCAATGAGACGGGTTCACCTATACAAAGAGGTGCGACAGAGAACAACAGTGACGAAATTGCAGTGCTTTAGGTACACGTTTGGAAGAAGGTTGGGCACACTCCGTTGTGGGGCAAATGCGAGCAGATGAGTCCAGTGCTGCAAGAGGATGCTATGAAAAAACCACACCACTAGCCTCCGTAAATTGTAAGGAAAGAATTGTTAGTTTCACAGAAATGCAAAACAACACATCCACCGATGGGATGAGGATTAGATAATTTCGCATACCGCCACAGATAGCTCTTTTTCGCTTTGCGCTTGTAATAGCTACATATCAGTCTGTCCGTCCGACTCACGCCGGACTTACAAACTTCTACTGATGCTCGCTTCGCTCGCATAGTTTGCATTATAAAAAAAACTCCTGGACGACCCTGTGGAGAATACAAATCAATATTCTTCCATGTAGTGTCAACGATCTCCTAAAAACTGCTCAAATCCATTAGGGGTAGAGTTCTCCCACCTCTGCAAAGTGATTCTCCTTTATTGGCCCTGCGATCCATCAATGTTCGAATGTAACCAATGCAGCGCAAATGATCTTTCAGAATCGCATATGTTTATCTGGCTGTTGTTGTGGTAACTATGTAACGTGATAAGGGTCCACTGGTGTATATAAGCAGAAAGGGGGAGATGGTCCATCAGACATGAATGGAAAGGGCAGAGAGTGGGGAAGGAAATAATGGGAAAGTAGGAGCATGGAATCAAGGCAAGCAGGAAGGAGAGAAAGCCGCCACGAACACCGACGCACCTCTTGTGTGGGATTATACCCTGCTTCGTGCACTTCATCGTATTCAATTTCATTCCACACCTCTGATCGCCACCCGTAGACCCGTCTCCCCCTACTTTGGACGCCGGCGCACCCTCATCATCTCGTCGGACCCGTCTCTAGGTGTTTCCCCTCCTTCGGATACAGACTTATCCCTGTGGCAGCACTGGTCTTGACCGCTACTCGCGCATTCCCTTTGGTGTGCACACGCACGTACAAAGTCACTTAATTTCTGTAATATATATATACCAGCCTGATCGTCCGGCTGACGCCGGACTCTCAGGCTTCTTTTCGTGCTCGCTTCGCTCGCGTTGCCTTCATGTGGCATCTCTCTCACACCACAACGGCCATTCGTCGTTTATCAAAACTCTCGTTTTTGCACATTCGACCTTTCTGGATCCGAGGCGCCCTTTCCACAGCTGCGCAACAGGCAAGCGATGTCTTTCCTTGTGTAGGACCGTTGGATCCGTCTCCAGGCGTTTTCCACCTTTTGGACGCCGGCGCATCCTTATCACACCGTTGGACCCGACTCTAGGCGTTTCACCACTTTCAGACGCCGGCGCCCCTTCTTCCCACAGTTGGACACGTCTCTAGGTTTGTCCCCCACTTTTGGACGCCGGCGTACCGTTGCCGCAAAAGTGGACCCTCCGCATAGCATTATCCCCCTCTGGACGCCGGCCCAGCCCTACAGCGTCACCCCTCATCCGTGACCTTCTTCGCCGTTCTGGCTCCTTCTGTTCGACATAAAGAGATCCCACCCATCTCTTCCCTTTTATACTGTCTGGGCTTATCTCATTCATTCCAACTGCGGTAAACACAACAGTCGGTCCTTAACATGTTTGAACATGACAAAAGTGGCCCAAAACATCTGTAAATTAAGGTAAAAATCAAAATTTGCAATTTTTTTGTACATAACTCGACGCGCTGAACACGATGGTGTAGGTATTTTCCACTTTTGATGGCTG
>JARK01001535.1:69757-85943 GCA_000688135.1 Ancylostoma ceylanicum
CCGGGGTCGTGGGTCCCCCCCCCCCCCCGCACCACACCTACGGATAGGCTAATCCACCACAGCTTGCATATCAATCCGGTCCCGATTCTGGAAATCATCGCAATGTCCACTGTCGTCACCCTGATTGTAGTCTTCACCATTGAATATATTCGTTACAAGGTAAGTTTCCACATTTCTCCTTTCTAGAAATTCCACTGACCTATGCATTCTTTCAGTTCTGGCGCCCCCACGCGCTTCCTGCTCCCATCATTAACGCCGGCCTGAAATTGGCCATGACCGCTCTTCAGGCGACAACTTCCATACCCCCTGTCGCCGCCCGGGGCATCGAGGAAAATCTGAGAATTAGTAAGTATTTTATTTATTCGTGATAATTTTTTCACAATTCTATACTTTCTTTTAGCTCAGCCATAGCCCCGGGCGATCAACGGCAGAATGGATGGGGGACCGGCGGTATGCAAAAGAAGACTCCGTTTTCATATTTTGTCGTTATTTTCATTTTTGCACTATGTTGCTTCCGTTCATTTATTTGTTGTTGGCAGTAATTTTTTTTGTGCGTGGATGTTCACTTATTGATTTTTTCGGTGGTTTCCATAGTGGACACACTCGAGGGGGACTTCGCAAATTCTCGATTCTTCAAAGGGGGCTTCGTTTTGATGGTGAGCCCACAAAAGGCTCGTGCCGGGACCTGATCACAACCTGCTAACTGGAAAGGAAGCGTTCTGTAACAAGGGGATGCCGCCATAGTCCCTGCGGATGCGCAGGTATGAATCCACCCCGAGCAATCGGTGGCGAGCAGTTCATGAGGCGCTGCAAATGTGTATAAAATTTTATTAGATGCTTTTCCAGGTTATCATAAACTACACATCAAGATTCTCACTTGCGTTCACATTAGGATGCACCAGGAACAGAAAATTATCGATGATAGCTCTTCGTGAATTCAAAAAGTTCTTAGACAAAGGGCGGCTTCCCATCAAAAAGCCCGTTCTCAAAGATAATCTCCCCTTTGAGGACCATGAGGGCGTATTCCCACGTGAGACTCTTGGCTCAGATGGAACGTTCGAACAGAATGTGGTTCCAAATTCAACCTCATTCTGAAGATAACATTATCATCCTTCCTGTAAGTTGTCTGCTGGGACAAGGAATTATACTTCACTACTCCGACTGTAACTGTTATTTCATGTCATCGGCAAGCAAACATTCTCCCAAATAAATTGACACCAGCCCGATCGTCCGGCTAACGCCGGACTCTCGGGCTTCTTTTAGGTTCGCTTCGCTCGCCTCGCGTTCTTGTCTACACATATTCGCCAATACTGAGTGCTTGCGCACCACCCTCGCTGAAGTGGACCCGTCCAACGGCGTTTCGCTGCCACTGGGGGCCAATGCATCGCTTCCTTAGCAGTAGCCCCGTCTCCTAAGATCCCCCCCCCAACGTCCGTGCCGGCGCAACCCTCATAGCCGCATTCTTCGTGCGTCTGGTTCATCCTCTTCCTTCTAAACACAACGTACCCACCACTCCCCTTTTATGCGGTCTCGTAATCACATGCCAGTATCATTCATTCCAACCGGGTTGTAAACAACTTTCGGTTATTAAAGGACTTAACATGTCTGAACATGACAAAAGTGGCTCAAAACACCTTTAAATAAAGGTAGAAATTAAATTTGCAACCTTTTCGTACATAACTCAACGCGCTGAACACGATGGTGTAGNTTCCAACTGTGGTAAACACAACAGTCGGTTCCTAACATGTCTGAACATGACAAAAGTGGCCCAAAACACCTGTTAATTAAGGTAAAAATCAAAATTTGCAACCTTTTCGTACATAACTCGACCCGCTGAACACGATGGTGTAGGTATTTTCCACTTTTGATGGCTGGTTCTCGTGCACAGATTCACACATACACACACATGAAGTGCCAATTAATATATACCAGCCTGATCGTCCGGCTGACGCCGGACTCTCAGGCTTCTTTTCGTGCTCGCTTCGCTCGCGTTGCTTCATGTGGCATCTCTCTCACACCACGCCGAGCATTCCTCATTTATAAGATCTCTCGTTTTCCGTGTGGAGATTATTCTCGTTTTTTGCACCTTCGAGCTTTCTGGCTCCGAAGCGCCCTTTCCACAGCTGTGCAACAGGCGAGCGACATCTTCCCTCGTATAGGACCGTTAGACACGTCTCCAGCCATTTCCCCACTTTTGGACNCTGTTTTGTTCGAAGTGAAATGATGATCCATTCGACCTGATTTACTGGGTTTGCTTCGGTTCCTCGTAAAATGCGCGTCTTTCAGTGGCGGACGCAGGAAGGGGGGGGGCGCGCCCCCCCCCCGAGAATGGGTCGCCAAATTTTTGAAAGTACTTTACAATACATATAAAAATCTTGTATTAGTTTATTTTTATTTGTTTATTTTTATTATTATTTTTAAAATATTGATTATTTATTATTTATTATTAAAATTAATATTTTTATTAATTTTATTTTCCGTCTGGGTCCCCAAAACAAGAGCCTGCATGTCCAGATGTCCTACGCGCATTTTTGCTTTTCGTTCGCTATCGAAGCGCGACAGGGTGCCGGAATGAGAACGTGCCAGGCGAGATCTAACATGATATGACACGTAAGGGGTGGAATAGAGCACGTCTTGGCAAGAAACGAGCTCGTGAGGGAAAGAACAAAATATATCAGGGGTGAAACCCCACGACTTCCTGAGATAATAAATGCTAACTTTCAAGAAGAAACAATTAATTGTTAACACGAAACATACCAACCAAAAAAGAAAACATTCCGATGATCCTTCAGTGTTTGAGATGACTAAGAAGGATTTCTCAGAAAACGTGGACATGCACTCCCATTTCTACGCTTTTATGCGCCAAAAAATATTTGATTCTCTGGAAAGTGCCAAAGCTCTCGACAAATCTCGACCTAATATGTCGATAGGTTCCTGCAGCTCCTGGAAACTTTCCATTGTCTTGTACTTTTCAATGAACGCGTGAACCTGAACTTGGAAAGGAATAAATTCTAGTGTAGTAGTGGGACTACTTCAACAAACACACCTTTTCTTGGCTGCATCCAAATAAGACTATCCTTCCAAACTAAACGAGCTGAGTGCAGACGTCCCACGCGCATTTTTGCTTTTCGTTCGCTGTCGAAATTTTTTTTGAATTCTTTTATTTTTTAAATTTTTTTCTCACTTTTCATCGAATTCGCTGTGTTTTACTTAATTTTGGTATAGTACAGCACGTTCATGTAACGTATAACTAAGTGAATAAATAAATAAATGTGGGAGCGAGGCCTCGATCAATTTCCACGCTGTCCAACAGGCGAAAACAGTACATAAGGCGACAGCCAGAACTGCGCCGCGGATGTCCTCCATTAGATTAAGCGATGCAAAAATTGGAGGAAAGGTGGTTTGTGTCTAAACAAGCCATACACATACCTGCTCCCAACCGCTCATAAGTTTACAGTGGGACCCTTCCTGATGCTTTGTGTGTGGACCATGTTGGGAGTACTGCTCCCAACTCCCAGCATGATCTGCATCCTTGGGCTTACATCGAGAATGCTCCCACTGCCTGCCAGATTGGGAAAAGTTGAGAGGAGCCATACATACGGGTCAACAACATCATAAGGTGTAACTACGACCCACTGAAATCTGCACATTTCAATAGGGAGGAGAAGACTATCGACTGCGTGTTGACGACACCACTTCTTTGAATAGAAGTTTTCTTTGCCTTGCCAGGTTGTTATGTGGGAAACTTTATTGTGACTCTACGTTTTGACAGAAATCGTCTTCGTCAGGAGTCTGAAAGTGGTTCCAGCCGTTATGTTTATCTATGCACTACTCGACCAAACGCCTCATCCTACCTTGCCAGTTTCGGCGTTGTCCAGGACAAAGTACAACGAGAACACAAGAGATTGAGGTCCTGATGAGGCGCTTGGTCGTGTAGTGCATAGATAAACATAACGGCTGGAACCACCTTCAGACTCCTGACGAAGACGATTTCTGTCGAAACGTAGAGTCACAATAAAGTTTTCCATCATAACAACCTGGCGAGGCAAAGAAAACTTCTATGAGCTGGTACTAACTTTCATCGACTACAAGAAGGCATTCGATTCAGTGGATCCGGCCAGGGCCTGGAAAGCAGTAGAAAAACAGGGTGTCGAGGCGTACACAAATGTGTTGTGTGAGTGCTACTCAAGATTCACCACAGTGTTTCGGCCGTTTCTCAATGATATCGAAGTGTCTGTGGAGAAAGGAGTACGTCAGGGGGACACAATTTCACCGAACTTATTCTCAGCGTGTTTGGTGTCATTCATTCGCAACTGCGATTGGAATATTTTCGGAGTCCTCCTCGATGGAGAACGATTAAACCATCTACGCCACGCAGATGACATAGTTCTGATCACGAGATCACCATACTCCTCTGAAATGCTTGGACGGCTGGATGAAGAAGGAAGCAAAGCAGGCATTACCATCAATACGACGAAGACCAAGGTCATGCCAAGCGCGTTTTCTAGTCAGCAGCCAGTACTTCTTCGAGGCGTACCCCTCGAGGACGTCAGCGAATATGTCTATCTCGGTTGCCTGCTTAACATGGAGAACGACATCAAGCTCGAGATTGCGGGGAGAGGAAGAGCAGGCTGGGTCACATATAATTCAATCAGAAGCGTACTCGAGGATACCAAGGGCCAGAAGCTGCGAGCAGATCTCTTCAACTCGCCCGTGGTGCCTGCCCTGCGTTATGCAAATGAAACATTGGCAATGACAAATGTCGCCGAAACCCAGCTTCGTTCAAGTCAGATCTCAATTGAACACCGCATGCTTGGGCTGTCCCTGCATCAGCAGAAATAGCGTCACCTGCACAACTCTGATGTTAGAGCAATGTCAAAAGTCCATGATGCTGTCCTTCACGCTGACAAAACACCGGTATGCAGGACATCTCATGAGGTGCGAGGATGGAAGATGGAGTTCAGCGGCTTTGCGATGATATTCTCGCTACAAAAAACGACCACGCGACCGACTTACTCTAAAGTGGTATGGCTCATTGGCTCACAGGAACAACAGCTGTGCTTCCGGTTTTGTTAAGATTCATTTGTCAACTAAGGCTCAAGACCGAACAATGTGGAAGAGAAGTTGGGTCCCGCGCAAGGCCAACCGCCGTGCTGAGGAACGGGTCGCCTAAGTATCATAAGTAAGTAAGTATGTGTGTATGTCCCCAATTGAAACCGGAGAGTGAACCGATCCGGACCAGATTTTGTATGTAGGTCCATGACTGGCCGGCGGAGGTTATAGGCTACTTTACGCCAGGAACTATTGATTGGTTCATCGATTATATCGACTTTATTGATTTTTCGACTTTTTTTGCTCAGGAACTGGCGAGGACATGCCCACTAGGGTTCTTTAGTATGCTGAACGCGAATATGACAACCGTTTTGCAGCAAATTATCGATTTATTCATTTTATCGATTTTTCCACTATTGCTCGGGGGCTGCCGAGGGCATACCTACTGGGATTCTCCAATGTGCTGAACACGAATATGAAATCCGTCTTGGGTGAAGGGAGGGTATCGATTCACTGATTTTATCGATTTTTTCCACTTTCGCTCGGGGACGGGCAACGACGTGTCTACTGGGGTTCTCCAATGTGCTGAGAACGAAATGAAAACTGTTTTGCGTGAAATTAGAGATCTATACATTTTATCGATTTTTTTCACTTTCGCTCGAGGACAGCGGGGAGCACCACCTTTGAGGTTCTCCAATAGGCCAAACACGAAAATGGCAACTATTTAATTTACATCTATCGATTAGTTGGCTTTGTCGACTTTTTTGCCATCGTGTAAGTGAAAAGAAGTTACCGTGATGCTTTAACATGATGATCACCGAAATGATGAGCACCTTGAATGAATGTATTACTACCGCCAATTATCCGCATCAGTGTGAAAAGCCGGAGGTAGTAGAACTCTCGAGCGGAGCTGGGTATGCCGTCTAGTAATCTATAAAATCGCTAAACAATATCAATGCACTAAGGCACAGTTACAATCGATATCAGGTTGGCGAAGCGAAATGAATCGATGACTAAAAGGTGTTGTGTGCTGCTAGCCTCCTCAGAAATAGTCATAGGACCACTGTGTGTGTATAGGCATGTGCTAGGCCTTCAATTTGTTGAAAACTAGGCCGGCAAACGAAGCAGACATCTCTGAATTATTTCATGTGATTAGCATTTCAAATATTCGGGTGACGCATTCGAGTAATGGGGACTTAGAATACCCGAATTTCAAATATATTCGAAAATAAAAAATTTCGAATATTCGAATTTTCGAATGGTTCGATTCGAATATCAGGTTGGCGAAGCGAAATGAATCGATGACTAAAAGGTGTTGTGTGCTGCTAGCCTCCTGAGAAATAGTCATAGGACCACTGTGTGTGTATAGGCATGTGCTAGGCCTTCAATCTGTTGAAAACTAGGCCGGCAAACGAAGCAGACATCTCTGAATTATTTCATGTGATTAGCATTTCAAATATTCGGGTGACGCATTCGAGTAATGGGGACTTAGAATACCCGAATTTCAAATATATTCGAAAATAAAAAATTTCGAATATTCGAATTTTCGAATGGTTCGATTCGAATATCAGGTTGGCGAAGCGAAATGAATCGATGACTAAAAGGTGTTGTGTGCTGCTAGCCTCCTGAGAAATAGTCATAGGACCACTGTGTGTATAGGCATGTGCTAGGCCTTCAATTTGTTGAAAACTAGGCCGGCAAACGAAGCAGACATCTCTGAATTATTTCATGTGATTAGCATTTCAAATATTCGGGTGACGCATTCGAGTAATGGGGACTTAGAATACCCGAATTTCAAATATATTCGAAAATAAAAAATTTCGAATATTCGAATTTTCGAATGGTTCGATTCGAATATCAGGTTGGCGAAGCGAAATGAATCGATGACTAAAAGGTGTTGTGTGCTGCTAGCCTCCTGAGAAATAGTCATAGGACCACTGTGTGTGTATAGGCATGTGCTAGGCCTTCAATTTGTTGAAAACTAGGCCGGCAAACGAAGCAGACATCTCTGAATTATTTCATGTGATTAGCATTTCAAATATTCGGGTGACGCATTCGAGTAATGGGGACTTAGAATACCCGAATTTCGAATATATTCGAAAATAAAAAATTTTGAATATTCGAATTTTCGAATGGTTCGATTCGAATGATTTATCCGAATGACCGAATAATTTCTGGATTCGGTTGCGAGTGTAGTGAACAATATGTGACAAGCATTTTGCACAATGACGTAGACCTTTTTCTTCTTTTTGTGATTTGTGATCGAGGATAGATCAATGCATATCCACAGAGGTCTTTCAGCATGCACAGCATGAACGAACTGTTAGTCATATTGTTTGTGTGTGGAAAATTGCGAGTACGGTGGTGTAACATCTCAAAAAAACTTATACGCATTCTGGTTAGTAATAAAATTAGAAAGAACTCAAAACTGCTGATCACTAAATATCTCAGACCATTTATTGCAGATAATGGAAGACAAATTGGGAAACCCGTCAATGTGTTATCCACACAACTGTACAGCAATAATTCAAATAGTGAGTTGGATTCACATTCAGAATATTCTGGCGCACAGCCATATTTGAGCAGAGCAATCGGGGTCTTGTATGTGCTTTCGCTGCTTGACCCTGGAACCCATAGCGTAGTCCCGAAACAGTCCGAAGTGTGCTGCGTGTGACGTTGTCAAACAGCGAAGTCCTCGGGTAGCTCGGGAACAGGAATGAATGCGTAGCGCAGGAACATCAGCAATACCATGACGTTTGCCGATTGGAAGAGGAACAGGAAAACGTGGTCGACACGTGAAAAAATTCGATTCCATTCCTTCTCTACCTGCAAAACAAGTCAGCATTCGTTGTGTCATAGGGATAATAAGAAAGATACAGGTGCAGGTGTAAACATACTCACCCGACTGTTCCATTGAATTCTCTCCATGCGTTCTCTGTATGTCTTCTGAGCTCGAGACACTTCTGTCAGCTGGTGGTAAATGGCTGCGAGATCGGGGAAGCGAGGGCTAAAAAGAGGGTTCTTCAGAACAAAGGGTGAAGTGCACTATCAAGAACATCAGAGTTTTTTGGACGTTGCGATCGTTGATGAATATACTCAAACACGGTAAAATAATGATTTGTTCTTCCTTTGATCCCCCCCCCCCGCTCGACTCCCGAGAAAGATTCTACGAATTATCACGTAGTGGCAAAAAAAACAAGCATTTGTATATCATCCAATGCTAAAAGAAAGAGTAGCGCCGTAAGCCCGAAAACAGCAGGCATAGGGGGGTCATGACGCGGCAGCACTCATAGACAATGGTAGCCCTGATGCGCAGACTGTGAGACGGCTGGCCGATTTTTAGGGACTCAGACACGCTTTGGTTCTGGGACCCTCAACCTATGACACTCCGACATGGACGCGATAGTAGTTTCGTCATCGTCTTTAATGGCTGTATGACGAACACAGTTGCGGGACCCGCTTCCTCCGCTGGCAGTCTCGCAGCCAACTTGTGAGACAGTGTTTACGAAGTTCAGGCTGCGCAATATACGGGGCATAATTACACCCCTACACCTCACTAGCACTATCTAACGCTTCTCCGGCCAGTGTTGCGGTCGTCCCCACCCTCCACGGTGGCCCCGCAGCAGTGGTGCGGTCGTCCTCTATGGTTGCTCTGCGTGGCGCCGCGGTTGCCGCGCCCTCCTCCAAGGGATCGCGTCAGCGGTGCGATCCTCCGTAAAAACCCCACGATACAGTTCCACCATGGCCCAGTAGTCTGGAAAGCGACAGAATACGTACGCGACGATAGAGGCTGGGTCCCCCTTGGCCATAAAGTAGTGGAAATGCAATGAATACGTGTCCACCCTGGCCAAGCAGAGCTAAAAACGACAGAATATGGGTTACTGAATGCGGACGGGTCCGCTGTGGCCCACATTATTGGAAACGCTGCGATACCGGTCCACATTGACCAAGTAGTGGTAAAAACGGCACGATTAGAGTCCGCCGTTGGAAGAGTGAGAAAAGCGCCAGAACCCGAGTGCACCCAATAGGGATGGGTACAACATGCCTCATTAACGAGGAAAACGACAGAATACTTATACACTGGCGGCCACATATTTAGCACACCACGACTTTGACCGACAGAATTTTTTTTGCACTTCTCAGCCTTATAATGAGGAATCAAAACGAGATTCGGATATGTGTTGTTGCACTATGGGGGTTCCCCCCTGTTGCATACCACGGGCACAGAGTCGGTTCAAACTGGATTAAAAAATAAAAGTTCAATTACGTCGGTTTCCCGAAATTCTGTGTAAAATTTTTGTATCTTGCTATGGAAGGAAAAGGAGCGGTGATTCAGATTGAGCATGTTTCCCTTCAACTTTTCCTCATAAACGCTTTTACCGGCCTCTACGCACCGGCTGGAGCGAGAGACAGAAACAAACCGTCAATTTCGTTGGAAATTTCATTTTAATGAATCTTGCTGAGAAAAAGCCTCGGAATTTCCCCATGAGTATCTGATTGCCTGTTAGCAACACAAACCAAAGAAAAATCCGCGGCTGCAAATGCATGGTCTATCCTTGGAATCACCGTGAATCCTTTTTTCACCATTTCTTCACTCCTGTTGACAATTTTTGCTCTCCCCTTAGGTGAGAAACTGCTCATCGAAACTGCCATTGCAAAACACGCATTTATACCAAGAATAAAATCACATTTTACCCAAATTCGATAAGGTGATCTAGCAGAGATACGGAAGTATTTCCAAATGTACTGTATTTTGAGCTCTTAATGCGTAAAATGCGTGCAATTCCATCCAGAAGCATTTCCCGAAGCAACAAAGTTGAGGCAAGAAGGAGAACACTATACCTTACCATAATGTCAAATATTGTCCTGATAGCTCGTTGCAATCCCGAGATACAGATTTTATATTCTCATCAGATGTTCGCCTGAAATCGGCAGCGTGCTAACTATGTGGCCGCCACTGTACGGGATTCCGATGGAGGATGGGCCCGCCAAGGCCCATTTGTGTGGGAAACGACAGAATATGGACCCGACGATGAAGGATGCAGTTGGTGCAGTAGTGAGGGAAACTCCAGGGTACCGGTCCGCCCTTGCCAAGTAGTGGTAGAAACGACATGATTTGGGCCCGCCGATGGAAAAGTGAGGAAAGCGCTGCAACACGAGTCCACCGGTGGAGGGTGGGCCCGTCATGGTCCAACAGTGAGAAAAGCGTTCCAGTTGCGGGAAAAAGGTCACTCGGCGGATCCATGAATGGGGAGGGGGGAGGAGGGTTCGCCATCACATGACAGTGTTTGGAGTAGTATTAATCCTACGCAGCCAGTCCGCTGTTTTTTAAAATCGGCGCCAGCGCTCATTTGTGTTCATATTTATACTTTTGTTACCAATTCTCGTCCGCATTCTCATTTATGTGTCAATCGACAACCTCCACTTCCTCTGAGATTCCCAATCAAACACTTATCAGCTCGAGTATTCCTACAGCAATCGCTATTTGAATGATTGCGTGTCATTATTCGCAGCGTGTCGGTTACAAGAGATAGTTCACAGTTGCTAGACTCCTTTGAAAGAATTTCCCGCGCAGAGCTGGGAGTAACTGCCAATGACAGGTTCGTACGCATGTAAGAAGTGCAGCAACGAAAAATGGGTGGAAATATTGATGCATCGCAAAGTAATCTGTGTGCAAGGAAAACTTGTCGAGCAAGGCTAGCACCAGAAGAAGACTGGAAGGCCAACTTCAGCAGGGCAGCAAGATTGGTGGAGAAAATCATGAGGAGAATTTTGTATTGAGCCTATTTCATGATTAGTTTTGCTCTTTTGTTAATTTTCTGGAAATTTCTTGAGTTAAAGCTTATTCACGAACCTCAAGTGGCTGCTCCACCCCACTTCCTAGCGTCCCAAAGTGGCGCTAGTGAGTGGTAAATCCCCACTCCTTGGTGGTTTTCTTTGCCCAAACAGTCAAGCACAACAGTATTGAGAAGTGACAGCTGACAAGTTAAACTATTCCAGATTGTAGTGCAGCACTAACAGATTTACGCATATGATCGAGCTATCAAAATTCACCACCGCTTCTCTTCCCCGTTATTTAAACAAGACTATCAGACCACCATTCGGTCTGGCTAATGCTACACATTTGGGCTTGCACATATTTCAATAAAAAAAAAAGCTTAGCAACTGTAATAGAACGACTTGACTGAGACTTTGTTCCACTTTACAAAACTACGATTTTCTATGGAATCATCTGGCTTTCAGTATGACGGCGAGGCAAAAATATTATCTTACAAATGAGCTTTTCAAGTAGTATTCACCTTAGCGGACCTGCTTCCCCTTTGTTCATCACTCAACTCGTCAACAGAATGTTTTGCTGCTTCCAGCCAAAGCACCTATTACGAAGAAACAAGTACATATTTACATCACAGAACACCCCCTCAAACATTGTTATTTGATGAAACATGAGAAACCTCCGCTCAGAGTACATTTATCTCATCCCCATAAATATGCATATATTCTATATACGGATAGATATATTCATGGAGCCCATTAGTCCAGCCCATTAGGTAAAAATGGGTCATCGTTTGCTGGAAATGTACTCACGTTATGCCGGCGATCTTCTCCGAAGGTGCAATAGGGCAGATGCTGTTGAATCGCATCGCTTTCGTCGGTGTCAATAGCAGAAGCCTGAAGGGTAAGATGATATCGTGTATCTTCCTATTACAGAAATTGAAACTGCAAAAAAGTATCTCACAAATAATTTAAAAATACTAGTATAGTGTCACAAGTTGAGTGTTAGAAGTTGCTGATCCGGAATTACTCACCTGTACGCAGTTTTCGACGGAAGTTCCTCTGTCTGTATGTAGGATCGCGATAATCCCAGCAACGCCATGGATATCGCGACCCCAATTGCACATAACATTATTACCACTATGATGTAGAATCCTAAAAATGACAGGAATATTTTTCTCGTTGGAAAAATTACTCATCACAAAGACGAGAAAAATGCAACACTTACCCAAAAGTGGTATACTGTTACTCTTAGGCATAGCGCCAGCCACGATGTCCAGCAGCACAGTCATAGCTAGAAGAGAACCCAATCCCAGCGAAACCTAAACACAGCAGATGTTCTGGTCCCATATATCTTGAAATAGCACCAAGGTTCCATGCCTACCACACCTTTTCGTTCCTTGGCCCGTCATTTGATCCTGGTGAGAAAATACCCAGGATTGAAAGAGCAGAGATCAAGAAAGTGGGTACGACGATGACGGTGATGTAGTAGATTGGACGACGATTCAGATGCAGAATATAGTGGACCTGCAGAAAAACTTTTTGTTTTATGTGTTGTACTAAACGCCTATTAATTAAAGGTGCTTTTGTTTCTAGGACGGAATTCTCTGACCTCAGCACGATATTCTCCGTCTTCCATGAATTTCATCTGTCTCACCGTCACGTTTATCACTTCCCATTCGGCGTTCCCCTTAATTTCTTGATTTTAAGTCGAAATCCAAGATGAATATACGGTAAGTATTTAACTAAAGGTCAGTGCAAAGAAGCACTCACCGAGAAGTACGAGTCCTTTGGAGGCTGAGTGGCGTTTACATCCATTTCCTCAACCGACAACAATGGCGAAGCCAAAGCGACCGCGCAGAACTAAAAAAAAGCAGATTTAATTATTACCTCAAAATACAGGTGAACATCTGGTGTGGATGCTGGGCAGAGTGTCAAGAAGGGGAGGGGCGAGAAGAATGTAGGTGGAGGGCGATCATGAGGGGGAACTATTTTTCAGATGATACTTCATAAAGGGACAACAAATGCCACAGCACAATTCGAAATCCTTGCTTGTTTGCATAGCTAGTCCTTGGTTTGGTGTTTTTATCCACTCAAATTTAACTGGTTTCTCGATAATTTTACTTTCAAAATCCCCACCTTTGTGGTTCATAGAAGACAGAGTTGTTTCTACCACCTCTCTCCACTACTTACACTCTCGTTTTCGTTCACATTTCACACATTTATGTAGATGTCACGTAATACGTTCAGCACTACGCCAAAGAGTCTACAGTCTTTCGTACGCCCTGTAGAGTTAACGCGTTGGTAATCCTCAATTGCAAAGGCTGCACTTCATGCACATCAAACATTTTCACTTTTAAAACTATGTGGAGAACCCAGAGAAAGACTCCCTGTTTCTGCAGGTATCGTGGTCAAAAGGAGTGGCCAGAAAGACCTGCTCCTGTCAAATCACCCAACAACGCGCCAGTTGACGGCTCTCTGCCGCGAGTAGTGTGTAATAGTGGGCTCCAAAGCTACTAGTTACGTTTTCGAACAGCGTTCGGACTGCTTCGATTTTCGCGGCGTATGTAACCCAACGCGTATATATGGTACAATGGATACCGATGACACAACAATTCCTATAAGCATCGATTGTCGCTTGCTCGTGCAGCGGCGATGTCAGCTATGCGCCGCCTAAAATCGGTACGCATCGGAATCGATATCGCTATCGTCGGCGGCGAGAGGTACATATTATACTTCGCGACGGGAAAAGAACAGAAATAAGGCAGCGAAAAGAAAACGGCCGCACCTGTGTATCGAACGGGAATAGATCGATGTCGATTCGGCATAAACTTGTTACGAATTGTGGAATATTGATTTTCACGTGACCAGTGTGTTGAACCCGTACATCGTAACGATCGTCGGTGAGCATGTCTTTGGTGTCCATGCTGAAATTTCGGAAGCGTTTGTGAGTAGAATATCATGCTATCACGTAGAAGATCGAACTGCATAGTCAATTCGTTCTATTCGACTTCATCCAATTTAGGTGTTTAGTGGATATAGCTTGTAGCACAGCCACAAATGGGCATGTACTATCGAGTATTTGAGACCGTACGAAAGAGTCGGTCCTGGCATCCATTATTGGTGGGTTAACTAATGGGATCTATTTAGTACTATGCCCATCTGGGATGATATACACGCCGATTAAAATATAGGTTCCATTCCTACTCAACACCCCCTCCTCTCTACTCGTGAAGAGAAGGCTGCTGTTCTGAGTCGAATAGGGCCCACATTCCAAATGGGATAGCTTTATTTTAACCAATAAATCTTCTGCCCTTCATTCACAAACATATGTAGAATCAATGAAGTGGACCAAATCGCACGCGCCGCGGTACTTGCGATCTTAAACCTTCACTTTCTGTGCATCTTCACGTTCAACTGAAATCCTTCATCGACTCTTTGTAGTACACATGAGGATCTGGACCGCTAGACTCTTCTGATTAGTTCCCTACTCGAGATTTTACTCGTGTTACATGGCAGCCCAAGAAGGTAGTTTCTAGGAAATCTGGAAATATTTCCAAGAGCAATGCGTAATCTTCGACGGATCTTCGTTATATGTGTTTTCCTCAAAAATTATTTAATTACCTGTTGTATATGAACAACTTCGGCACCCAGACGAGACTCTGCGGGATAACAACTTGTTTCAAGCCGTTGTACTTCTCCGGATCCCACTGAAGTTTCGGATCGTGCCATCTCTGGAAGAAAATAGTTAACAATGGAGAATTCCGGATAGCCTAACCAAGGCTATTAAGTCTCTTCATCCTGGGAAGCCATCCACCAACCTGCACGTGTGAGATTACGAAGCTGGCCACTTGTTGATTTTCCCTCTGAAACAGATGTGCATAAGAACAACCTCATGGACTTCCCTTCAACTTCAAAGTAGTCTGGGAGGAAGTAGAACATCTAAGTGTTAGATATACTAAAAAGAGCAATTCCCTGCACTCGAAACTCCTCTTGGAAAGGCTCCGTCACGCGAGCAGAAAAGGACAAGGTTGTAAATATCTACATAACACAATGCTATTTCCACTAAGCGTGGGAAGTTTTTTGAGGAGAAGCGATTTGCCTCATTATAATTACGGCAGCCATGTAACAGTAATACATAAGATTTTCTGGAAGAAAGAAATGACCTATGGTGCCCTAGCGAAAATTTCCTGGTTAGCAATTGTAGAGAATAGAAGGGATATTTCAAAGCAAAGCAAATTCTTAGGTAAAAAGTTTCGGTGGGAACTCAGGTATCTCCGAAAAAAAAATAGAGGACAGGGCTTTCGACTGGGAACAGTTTTCCGATGGATTTTACTCGTGATGCCTTTAGAATTCTCTGGAATTTAACAGGTTCCCTACCTAAAATTGTTCGACTCTAAGCTTGTAAAATTAGATAGAAAATCGGTTTTGCATTCAGCAAAATTTTGATACCCTAACCACAGGCGTCAAAATCTACAACCCTCACAGTCAGGGGTTAACTTACCACTTCGGTGAGGATCCCAAGCACAATCGTCATATGGATGATGACGGGGTGAGCGGTGTCAGCGTTGGGCCTGACCCTTTTGTCGTAACGGTGCATGATTCCGTCCAAAACGTTGGTGGGGTCAGCTGGAAGAGATCACATAATCTGACATCGATACATTATTGGATTACAACTTACTGCTTTTATTTTTATTCATTTATTTATTTTATTTATTTTTTTTCTTCGCTTTTATTTATCGACTTATCCAGTCAAACTCGATGTGAACCCAAACCCATTCTGAACCCATTCTACGCAACACTGCATATCGATGAGGAAAATGGTAAGGTCCTGGTCCAAGACGGAATCCGCCTATTCATTGATGGATTTTTCATAGAAATCACAGGATTTCTCTGTTCATATTTACTGATAGCGCCACATTAGCCCCATAAAAGTGTTAAGTATTATTATTTTCAGAAAAAGAGTGTTTTCTTTGTATTCTCTTTCCAACATAAATTACTCTGAAAGGTGATTTCATTTAAATACAAGTTGGTTTTCACCATATCTTTCAGAGTGGCCATGTCACACTCGATACAGAAATTTTTTCACTCAAAAACGTTTCGTGCATCGCACGGATGTTGGATTAGCGCAACATTTTCGCAAGTTACCCAAAACATTTCCGTGAGAGCAGAACGGAACAACCACACTGTTGTCATAGATATAGAGGAGAAGCAAATGGCCGTCTAAGTGCTTTGATTGTTTTGCCTGCGTCCTACTGTGTACTTTTCTTGACCAAAATCGGCATGCACGCTTTCAAGACCATACGTTCACAAATGTAAATGGGATGAAAAGGAGAAAGAGAGAAATAAAGCCTCCTCCCCC
>JARK01001535.1:92671-115217 GCA_000688135.1 Ancylostoma ceylanicum
GGGGGGGGGGGCGCCCTCCCCCCTGCGTCCGCCACTGTACACTATTCCATATACTACATGATACATTAGGCTAGACCAGTCGTAGCATGCCAAGTCAATAGCGTTAACTGGCGTGGCGGACACCAAAATGGCCACGCTCCAATGTGTGTCCGCGGCAGTATCTCCGCAGGTAGGCCGCTTTTTTCTGTGTTCAAGTTACAGGCAATTCAACCCGGAGTCGGTCTCGCGCTGCTCGAACGCATGAGTTCCACGTAATCCCACATCACTTCCGGGATTGTTTTAACATGTTAGGCAGCCAAATATCACTGCCTCTAACAAGATAGAACGTGCGCGATTTGTCAAAATCACCGCTGTGCCTTCCACGTAGGAATTCGCGAACACCGACTCTTTTCTGAATTGCCTGTAACATTGTGATTGTCTGCCAGCCGATCACACGGAGAACGGCTCACCTCGAACGTGAGGATTTCTGTGGGCGCTGCCTTTAACAACGCATTCGTTTGTGATCCTGCTCTAATTTGCGAGAGAAATGAATCCGTGGCAAACAAGGTGTTATCCGAAGCAATTTGGTGAATTGAGCGGGAATGCTCGCCTGTTTCAGGAGGATACCAGTTTCTTGACAAAATTTCGGTATTCAACTCCAAGCGACTAATATGTAAGTGCAGCCGATCCGTTAGAAATATGTATAATAATATGTATTTGAATCTACGCAGAAGCAAAAATTGAGATTCGCTTCTTTGCACGATTTTCATTCAGTTACGGGAGAATATTGGAAGAGCATGGCAATTTCAGCATGGAAACAGCAAAGTGATAAGATGCAACGTTGGGATTGCCGTTCATTATATGGAGCGCATAATCCTGCCGTAGAAAAATTCCCAAAAATTCTGCAGGACCATTCCTCTCCGGTATCTGTTGCAACCATGAAAGAATGACATTATGACAGTGAAAGTGAATAAGATGTTAGTTAATTTGTTATCAGCGCACCAAATATCCCTTTGCCGCAAAATATTTTTGTGGCCTTTTGAAGCAGAAAAATTGATTAGTGCAGCGAAAAGATACTTGGAAAACAAGAACAAGGAAGGAAAAATGGGAGAGATGAATTCGAGTCACTGTCCAGGATCACAGAGGTTATATTATACTTTGCCGACGTCTAGCGAATTAGGTTAGCGATGTTTATAGAGAGCGTGTACTATATTTCTATTCATGCTCGTCTGAACAGGAATTTCGCGAGGAAAGAGGGAGCACAGACTTTGCCTTACTTTCTTTGTTGATGTTCAGAACATCATCTTTTTCTGATTTCGTCACACACCTACAACCTCTGCTCTTAAATAAGAAACTGAATGATTGGCAAAGCAGATGAATCCTGAGGTGAAAATTAAACAAGTAAGTATAAACCAGATGTAATATGTGGCTGTAGCTGTCGAGCAGATTGTGGTGGATGGTCGAATAATCCGCCAAGGAGCCAGAAATATGATATTACTAAGGTAAGAACGCTGTTGATCATATCCAGAATGACACCGAAAACCGACTCAGGCAGCTTTCCTTAACTGAATTGCTTCAAGATAAACATCCCTTAAGCACTTAGTGAGAGAAAGGAGGCATCCATTTTCGGAATCAGTAACAAAGAGTTATGCACAAGAAGAAAAAAGAAACTGAAAAGGCAAGTAGACGGTGACGAATGGTCGAAGAATCCACCATGGAGCCAGAAATATGAGACATCCAGACGAGAATACTACAAAGACACGTCCTTTGATGATGTTCTGTAGCAGTGTCATCTACTCCTACGACAAGGGCGAGAAGCTCAATCACCTGGGATCGTGTTGCATTTCGGAAAACACCCCCTCGGACAGCGCTCGGCATTATCAGACAACGATCAAAGCTCCGCCTCGGGTGTCGGATTTCACTCTGAACACAGCTGAGCACAGAACAGCTTGGGCAAAGAAAAAGTGCTGCCAACGAGCTGTCAACACTGTTTGCAGGGCCAGGCCTATGCCCCGTGGACAAAGCTGTAACCCCGGAAGCTTAGCGGAATGCGGACTAAGCGCCGCCCCTTTTCATACATCAACAACTCATAATGGTTAGAATGTTGGCAAAAAACGAGGAAATTGGGGTCAATGCCTTTAGTTGAAGCAGGGCAATGAAGACAACCGAATACCGGTTCACTGGAAAGCAGTACCCACGGAAATTTTCGTGTCCATTTTTCTGATCGTTATGGATACTTAGCAGTTGGCATGAGAGCTTTGCCAGCTGAATTGGTGTTTTTTTCCTCTACAAAGCATTATTAAACTCTTGGAGCAGTCGATACCTATTAACGAAATCTTTTCCGTAACTTTCACGAAACAGTTCCTTTATCGAGCAAATTTTTGGCTAACTCTCTTACCAGGACGTGGAATCAAAGATAAATTTCGAAAAAAGGAGAAGAAAGAGTAGCGTCCCCCATGAGTAACAGCTCAGCATATGTACTCTCAACGCCAAGATGACGTGCATTACCATGAGTAAGGGAAGCCCAAAAAGCAGCTCATAAAGACAATAGAGAAGCCATATAGAGCAAACAAACAGAATTCTCAGAAGAGCAAGGATCTTGTCTGTAACTTTTGTGCTGCTCCGAACATTGGCTTCGTCTGGGGCGGGAGAGGGTGGTGCTCTGGAGAGTGGGCGGACGGGGAAGAGAGGGCGAATGAGAGTTTTAAAGAGAAAAAGCAATCTCGTCAAAAGTGAAAAATGAAAATTTTAGTTCCGGGGGACAGTTATGTGAAAAAATGTGTAAAAAACTGTTTTTCACAGGTGAGCTAATAGGAAACGTCAGCTTAGCTTCTAAGCGAACAGTTTCTAGAAACCATCAATCCCGTTCTTCCCTCTCACCCCTCCTCACCCTCGTGTGGATAAGTACATCATTGAGATTACCCAAGGTAAACGAGCTCACATCAGGCTTTATCTATCGTTAACACAGCTGTCAACATACATATTTATCCTAGGTAATCTCAGCGATGCATCCAGGCCCCAGAGGACCATCAGAACTCTACTAGTTTCTGGCACTAAAGAAACGAGGTGTGCACAAAGTTCTGTCTGGTCTTAAACGGTCTGTCCCTTAGGCCATTCAAGACTTGACGCTAATGGCAGATCAAAATCGCTCCCTCCAAACTTCAAGTGATAGAAACTGCTACTGAACCGACGACTAACACACTTATTTGATTACTTTTTCTCTGCCTACATGCGTCCGTCATACCGTAACGAGAGACCATTAGCTTCGCGATTCTGCTAATACTAATCACATGCTATAGCTTTAGCTTTAAATCCTTCAATACAAACTTGTCATTAATTCATAAGATCGTTGCTAAGCATCCATAGACACCCAACATTTACGCAATTGTAAGAGTTCACTTTTTCCAGGCTATGTGCATAATCAGTTAACACCATCGGTGTATTGCAGATGGCTTTTTCTGCAAAAATGGAATTATACACTTGTACTATACGGCGCAGGTGTTTACACACAAAAGAGTCTCACTTCATATGAATATGAGTCATTTTACATGATGGCTAGGGTTTACATGATTCTAAGATTGAAGATAAGACATACATGATTCTAAGAACAGAGGGGCGTTCTATGGATGATCATAGCTTTGCTGCAGGCTGTACGGTAGGCTTGTGTACGATTTGCACGAGTCCTTGCGGACACAACACCTGCGATGGATTATGGGAAAATGAGAGATTACAGAAATATCTAGTCATGACAAACTACAACGCGTCTTTGCCTGTTTGATCATGATTTGCTACTGCGTGAGTCTGGCAAAACACGTCTTTACGTGATCGGAGAGAAAGCGTTTTCCCGAAGGGCTAACACTACTCCGAGGCGCAGGAGAGGCGAGCAATAAGGGCTGTATGCAGGTCCGACGTCAGCCGGACTTTCAAACTCGTTAATTGTAAACTTTGACGCTCTGTGCTGTTTTACGAGGCGTCGTAGAAAAAGTATGATTACTGCGAAACTCACAGGGGATTACGTTTACTGTACTGAAATCAAACTTACAATCCGTTGCAACACTTTTCCTTGCAAACGTACGCAGCCACTACTTAGCGAAACATGCATTTATCTTTGGTCAACTACACTGTTAATATAATAACATAGTACCTATTCCCCTATTCCCATTTAATAATACTTTTGAACAGTGTAACTATGTAGTGCAAATTCCCCGAAAATCTTCACAATATATGATAGACCTTCGAAATTTCGAAGGATCATCGTGGTAAACAGCACTTACTGCAGGTACAGCGGTTATTTACATACCTTCTTTTCTAACTTTCTCGTATGAGAAGAGATTGTTGCTTGTCCCGCTAATATAATATAATATGTAGTATGTAGCACTGCACTCGACTGTCTTACACGTGTAGGACGAGAAAATGTGAAGTATACGAAAGAAAACGACAGCTTGTCCAAAGATGTCGCAGCACGCACATAGTCCTTCCCAAAAAGATAGACGGATTGCACGTGGGATTGGATTTCATCTAACTTTTTGACAAGGACTGTATGTATGGTTTGTTAGCTCAAAGATGACCACTGATCTGACATTGTTTGCAACTACGCCCACACACTGTGTCCATCGATGGGAGAAAGCTGCAGAATTTGTTCGGAAGAAGACAGAAGCAAAACGTCAAAACAGAGGGGATGACGCCACTGACAGATGAAACATACACAAATAGGTGTGAAAATGAGGCGGTTGCAATTGCGGACAATCGGACAAGCGGCCCTCTGTGAGCTACACTGCTTGTCGAAAAGATAGACGGACCAACTCGACCCTCTCACTTAGAGCATGCCCTCTCCACGGCTCCCGTTTAGGCCTCGCCTCGATTGTGCGGTCATGAAATCCGTCTAGCTTTCCGAGAAGGACTATATCAGACTACACGCACCATGTAATTTACCGAAGCCTACTAAAGGGTGCTCTGGTGGTACCGCACCAGCGATTTTCAAACAAAATGCGGAGATCTAAGTGTGGATTAATTTTGATTTTTTAATTTTTTTTCGTTTTCTAAAGTGTACTATCTTGTTATCTCTTATTGTTGTACCTTGCCGGAACCTGCAAAGTACGATGAGACATTGAATCGAAATGCGCACAAATTGGTAAGCTGGATTCACTTTCAGATCTACAGCGACGAAACATTGTGTCAACAATAGAAATTCCGTCATTATAACCTAGGGTGGTAATAAACCTCTGGGAACCACGATAAAACGATGAGGTAGCGGTCGCGGATGAGTGTCAACTGTGTTCTGCACACCTTTCGTTCTGATATGGACACCTCCGGAAATATGTTCCTTTTGTTGGTGACTACAAGATTATGAGATTCTGGCGCGGAAGAAGGAAGTGAGCGGAAAAACTATGGAAGTTTCTTTGAGGAACTCATAGAACCCAAGGAAAAGGAATTTTCGCTTTTTGGGGAGATCTGCTCCGATTCCAAAGATCAAAATGGCGAAAGCGATGCAGGAAAGCAGCTGAAACGTCGTCTACGTCGCGATGAAAAACAAGTGAATGAAAAATTCGGACGTGTGACGCAACGATAAAACACGGCGACCTGGCGGTTTGACGAGCCGTCGCCGAATTCTCAACGAAAAACTTCCGTATTTGGCTTGGCGCGTCAAATGAAGTTCACTTTTTGGAGAAAAAAAAAACCAAGAAGAAAGGAAAAAGACTTGAAGAGTGCACGTGCTTCAAACGGAAAATTCTAGGCGAGAGATAATTTCGAACGAATTGTAAGGAATAAAAAGAATAAATGAGCTCCGTGAACTTTGAAAAGCATTCATTAGCACGCACCAGACGCAAGCTCTTCGAGATTGAAGGAGTTCAAACGACGTTCCCCATAGTTTTTGGAGGCTTTTGTGGCGGAAGTGTTGTACTTCCAATAGCGCATAAAATGCGCTAATGCGCTTTTTTGCACGGAATGTTCGAGAAAAGCTCGCCACTTATTGGGAACACGCGAATAACGCTATTCTGGGCAAATTCATCATCGCAAAATAACACAAATCATATGTGGGGGCTTGAATTCGCATGGGGTTTAGGTGACGCACGAGATCTGCGATCCTTCCACCTCAAGACGCACCATTTGCGTCACAAAAATGCTCATTATACAAAGCGAATCACTACAGAAAACATTCTAAGGACGGTTAACAAAATGTTTAAAAATGATCAAAAATGACTAAGGAACAGAGAAAAAACCTACATGCCTCAGAGCTGACGACAGCGACTATTGCCCCGAACAGACACTGGTCAGGAGGATGTCTACTCTAAACGATATGTTCCTCTGCTCCACTGCACCCTCTTTCAGAAGAAGGACAACTTCTGAGTAAAGAAGAATAACGAAGCGTCAGCAGACGAAAAGTGCTCGACGCTGTATTCACGCGCGTGGGCTCATGAAGGGATACACAAAAAGCCGGTAATCATCCGTTGAGCTTGTTGAGCTTTGCTACTTACACTTGGATTGGATTTTATGCTCGAAATGTTCCTCGTCATAGCGTATCTTCGACGAGACAGCGATGACATTGTTTCCTAATCAATGGATGTACTACATATTTGATACGTTATGGCAATATGTGATCTGGGTTGGATGTTTACCCTCTCATTTGGTTACATTTAGGTATTGCCTGTTTACTTGCTGAATGCACTCAAGGGGTGCTTCATACAGTAACCAAACAGTAGAACTACGAGAAAACATAATTTAGACTATCAAAAAACACGGATTTGCAGATATCCAGTAAAGAGCTACTTCAAGGATCCGCGCTTCTTGACATGGATATCTGTATCCAAGCATTTTGTTCATCCTTATCGAAATGATAAGGCTCCGTAAACTTATGTCGTCGTTGCCAATGCAACGCATTTACGCAATCAGATCTATACGTAAGCGAACAGGTTATACTGGTTAACAGAGTAAGTAAAATTGTTTATTTATTTATTTATTTATTTATTTAATGCATCAACGTGGATGCGCTTACAAACAACTGAATTAAGAACTGTGGAACATAGCGCTCTGAGGGAGCTCCTGGGAGTGATAGGAAAATAGCAAAAAAAAAAAAAAGAACTGGAAGTTCACATGCCACAGCGTATGTTTAGTAGTAAGGCCAGCAATTTCCAGTGATTAACCCAGCGCACTGACGTGGGGCAACTTCGTGAATCTGTTTCGGAAGACCCACAATGTACGAAATAATTCAGTACATGCGTTCCATGATATGTAGGTAAATGGCGCTAGGGATAACGCCACTTTCTGCGAGCATAGGGGCAGAAAATCATGGGCATGCGCAGAAAATCCAACACTGGATTTTGTTGGATACATGTTAGACATTTATTAGGCATTTGATTCGTCTGAGTGAATTCGAGTCGAGTTTCGCAAAAATCGACTTTCAAAAATGTCGACTATTCGAATAATGCCATAGAGTCCTTCGTCTCACACATAGCAGACCGTATTAGTCGGAACTCGCTCGCAAGCACTACGCCGCAGGATCATTCGAGAATGAGAACGGCGTAAAGTAAAGGTAATCTGCGGATGTGCAGACAATCAGAGTGCCAAGACGCAGACTCTGCGGCGTATGCGAGTGGAGCCAAACAAATGGAGTCTCTTATGAACGCCAAGTTTTTCTCTATGTTTTATGGACCAGACTGAGCTGAGCTCTTCATGAGAGGCAGAATTTTGTTAAGAGAATTAAGCGAAGAAGGAAATGAAAAGCCAGATGCGGATTGGTGTCATCGTTCGTGTACAGTCGTCCAAATATTGGGAGTCGGAAGCCTGACACACTGCTATCCATACATCTAGTCGAAATGAGTGCCAATTAAGGAAAACATTCGCTCAATTGAGTAGGGCATAGAGTAAGGATTTGTGAGATATTCACCACTTCGAAAAACATTTCAACTACACACACATCACATTCAACTACTCACAAATTCACAGGCCTGCTCTAGGAACCAGTCAGAGCCTTAGTCAGAGTTTACGGAAAAGTGTTCAGTTCCCACGACGCTCTCAGAAGCTGAGCGATAATCAGTCCCTGGTAAGTGGTAATAGCCCGACAGTTTTCGTTCTTAGTAAGCTGTCATGGTTCTTCGTCCCATTCTTTTTTTGCGTAGCCAACGCTGACAATGGAGAGTAATACTGAAATTCTCCCAGAACAATTCCTAGGAGATGAGATGGATAGGGAAGAAACAACCTTTGGATAATGAGATTAGTCTTGATATTTATAAACCTACACATGAATCTATATATGAATTGAAAATTTTAATTATTCCTACTAGTCCACAAATGATTAATTACGTGGTATACAAAGAATTAACTAATCTCTCACATGTTCATGGCCAAAAACTCCCATGATGCGTCGAGTACAGGGTCATTCACATCAACAAACAGCGTGACAGGTTAGTGCACGTTGTCTAGCCCAGCCAGAGACTCAAACCAGGACGCACAGAGGAGTACAGGTGGTGTGATAAAGAGATTTTAAAAGGGCTACCTGCTAGAATCCGGAAAGATGCCAACAAGAACTGGTCCCCATTTCTATCTGCATTGTCCTCAAAACGAAATTTATCTTCTCTTGACCGTTGCCATCTCATTTTGCATTGATGTTCCCACTTATTGCTATGCAGTCCAAAGGTTTATCTCTACTTTTACCCAGAACATGTTATTAATAGATCTCGAAAATACGCTGTTACAGGGGACGTTTCTCACACAACCTCGGAGTTGAAAGCTTTTTTATTCATCAGTTAATTTACATATTTCCTACGCTATGCAAGTACGCCTGAAGTGACTGCCACTTCCTTGTCATAATAAAATCTAATTACTCATTTTATTTGTATGTCCCATGTACCATTCACAAACAGGATCAGAGAGAAGCCCAAATAATGTGTATAAAATTCAATGCTCAGACTAGAATTATGTAAGCTGACATCCCCTAGCGCATTTTAAGGACCACACTGGAATGAATAAATAAGCAAACGAAAAAAAATAAACGAGCAGGTAGATAAATCAATAAATGAGAGTGGTTATCAAACGTAGTGGGACAAACTCCTCAGACAAATTTTCGGAAGGACTGCAGCAGAAAACCGAAAGAACCGACAAATGACCTGCGGTCCTTCCGAATAGCTACTGCGGTTCTTCCGAATAGCTGCTGCGGTCCTTCCAAAAATTTGTCTGAGTGCGTACAATAGTTCCGCAAGAACGTGCTACACAGCCGAACTCCCTCCCATGGTGTTACCAAAAGTGGTACCCACGCACAAAATTGATGACCTGGAACGAAGGTCGGTGGATTCGCAACCGGATGTACCGACGAAGCAAACTTCTTATCGTTAATTTAAAAACACCGATTTTTAGTTGACCGCAACAAAACTGAGCTCCGTATATAAGGAGGGTTTAAAGGCAGTACCCACGGAAATTTTCGACTTTATGATCTTCGCATATAGCGAAGGTACCGAGGGTGCTAAACACTTTCTTGAATACGATTCTTTCCATTAACATTAAAAAGACTACTTTTATGAGCTAATAATCAGGGTTCCTCCAACAGGGGTGGTCGAGTTGCGCAAACCGTGGGATGAGGACCGATAGCAAAAGATCGATAAGGCTGTCTTTTTTATTATCAGGCGGATTTTGCCAGAACCAGTTATTAGTTGTGAATTGCGGCCCCTCCGCATCGTTGCAAAAGAAATAACCATTGGGAAATTCACACCGATTAACGTACGGGGTCTCTCAAGAACCAAAACATCATAAGGTTCCCTAACCGAAAAGGAATGAGAGAAAACTGGAATTTCATTGAAAACTACCATTAATAGCAGTCAAGCAACCGTGAAATGCTAATGCAGAAGGATCGCAGTTACTATGAGCATAAAAAACGGGGATTTGGATTAGTTCCTGGAGCAAAGCAAGAGAATTCACTGGAGAAGGGCGATGATTCGGCAAATAGATCAGCTGGAAATCGATGTTTCCCGCGCGCCAAGATTTCGGTGCCCTAATGCAACCGAATGCAACCGAGAAAACACCAACAATCAGCTGAGAAACAAGTCCGTCTCAACCTAGGCGATGGTATTGCAAATATGTAGGCACAGGGACACTCGCAGTGCTGCTTCTACGGCGAAAGTACTCCTCAAGTTCAGGGTTTTTCAAAACTGTAGAAAACCTTCGGAACAAAATTTTCCGTGGGTGCTGCCTTTAATAGCGTTCACTCTCTCTCCTGCATTCTACTGCGGTCATTCCGGTTTTCTGCTGCGGTCCTTCCGAACCGCTCTCTACACAAATTTATACAGCTGCGGTCCTTCTGAATCTTTTTATTCCTGTATCTCTCGTTTCTTAACCATATGGACAAGATCTCTTTCTGCTGCGGTTCTTCCGACATTTTGTCTGAGTCTAGGAAACGGATTGGTTAAACCAAACAGTCATTAGGTTGCGGTCAATACCCAAGAAAGTCCATTTGCTAACAATAGGCTACTTCTTCACAGCAATTTTGCCACTCTACGTGTACATATATGACTCTTATTCTATTTCATGCCACAAAGAATCACTTTTTAGGTTTGGTCTGGTGATTAGGTTGCTAAAAAGTTTGTGAAATTAGATTGTGACTGGAATAAAATTGAGGTTGTTAATTTTCCAGTTCTTGAGTAAAATGATTAAGGACAGAGCGATTGTCTCCCAGCTCATAAGCAGAAATCCTGCTTGCACATTCGTGTCATGTTGAAGAGCTTCATCTTGTATGTAGATGGACCGGAGGTTAAGTCGTTTGAATCCATCGCAACCTATAAAAAGTCTCCTTGGTTTTCTCACAAAAAGAGCAATGCCACCGTAAATCGCATACGACGAAAAAATGAGTGAATCAGAAATGGTAGCACCCACAGGAATTCTCTGTACTGAGAAGAGACACACCCCATGGGAAAATATTGAGAATCACAACTACAACAATAACAAGGAATTCGTACACAGACGTACTCAAATACAGTTGAGGAACGCTGCTGCCTCTTCTGAACTCGCCACTTCGACGACTTGCCAGATTACGCAGGCTCGGTTACTTCTAGCCATACCCGTGTATTCGTTCCGTGACGGAACTAATACATGAAAGTCCAGGGCGAACACTTCTTACCTAGACGCTTCAAAAACGGTGCCGACTCTTTGCACTTCTCGCATTTTGTATGCAACAAATTTCTGATGAACATGAATTCTGCACACGTAAGAGCACAATAATAGCTTAAAATTTCAAAACGAAAATTTCCAGATGTGCCGCTTCCATCGGGGATAAGGAGAGGCGGAAGGAAGTGCACAGCTTCCCTCTTGCCGTATTAAAAATAACTCCTTGAATTTATCAAAACAGGAGTTTATTTCTTCAAATGGTGCTATTATCCCTAAATATCGATACAGGTTGGTATCTTGTTTTAAAGTCCTCGAAATACTACAGGATTTCTACGGCTCTAAAGTTGCGGCTGGACCTGAACGGTAGATGCGCATGTTCGAAATGGGAAGGACGAGTAGGTCCCGCCACGATTCTGTGGCCGCGACGCTAAGAAACCGAACGCGGAATCCGTCTATCCTTTCGAGGACTATATGCATCGAAGTGAAAACAATGAGAAATCTAATACAGGCTGCTTATACGAGGTAACTACTCCCCATACGCTCTCCTGCGTAGGCGGGGCTAAGAGTCCAGAACCATGACACTTCTTTATAGGTTTACTCGAAGAACCCAACGATGCTGCACCATCCTATGACTCTAAAAACTGTGCAAGTATGCGATAAATGAAGTGTCGGGGGAAAGTGACGTAAAACAAATGATAGTGGGACTTGATAAAAAACAGAGAAGAAAGTAGAAAGTTAAGTGGAACCTAGAATTTCAATGATGTTAATTTCGGACTAGATGTGTCCGCTTCAACCCGCAAATAGGGTCGCGATCATGAAAACACGGAAGCATGCACGTCGCTAATATAAATTGGCCTTATTTTGTACGAAAACAAGCGCAGCTATATGGGCCCTTCACCGCATTAATGAAATTGGAGAGCTATATGAGGGTCTCACCTGAGCAAAACAGGCGAATTGTTTAGCTTGCCTAAGGGAATCGTCGAAACAGAAAAAGTAACCCTTATTTATTCAAAGTTATGACTCCAGAGGAAGACGGTGGCCGGTGCAAGATCCACTCTATTTTTCAGCCTTTGATAAAATATAGTGTATTGAGTGTTCTACCTTCTTTCTTCTACTTTCTTCTAAATACAGTGTATTGAGCATTCTACCAGTATTTACGTACATGAGAGGATTCCCGACAGAAACTTTGGAAATCTGCGGTGGTGGATCGCATCTGCTGGTGTCTCAGAAGTGTTACCGCCAAGAACAACAATATTTTCTTATGATCGCAGAGAAGCTTTCTTTCTATCGCTGCACTTGACTCGTTCTATCTCGTGAGGGAAACAATGGGTTCGCGATGAGCACGCCCCCTGCCAAATGAGAAGCCAGTATTTTCTAGCCACCTTGAAAATATGTAATTACAAAATACAGCATGCCAACCGGTTCCCGACTTTAGATTTAAACTCATAAAAGCTACCCCAAGATTGGGGATTCATGCCTGAGGTTGACCACGGTAAAGGTGTTAACGGGCCGATATTTACGCATGGCACCCATAAACATGTTAATGCATACATTCTCTACATATGTCCAGTTGATGCTTATGGGTAATCTCTACCACGGGCTGCCATTCATCAAGATGGCTACCCATGCCATAGGTCGTCCATACCCAGCTGCTTCAGCCGGCATCTAGGTACGATGGATGCTCCAGATTTACCCAGATTTTGAGTGAGATATATAAAGGAATGGGAGTGCCTTCTTCTTTAAAAAATAACGTTTTAATGGAAATGGGTTCAGTGTGAGCTTACCTCAGATCCAATAGATTCGGTGAATTTCACGGCCCTCCCCGGAATTATACATTGTTTGTTGCCTGAATGTACCCGGGAACTAACAATGTAGAATTTTCAGAAGATTAACAGAACAGCATGATGAACAATTTACCGTATTTGCGCCATTAGTAGAAATTAGAGCATATGAGCAGTGAGAATGTCAATAGAAATTAATACGTAATGTCGAAACACTTAATGTTTTGTGATGAAGTGTTAACAGAAGCGCTTCTTCATCAATTCTTGTAGAGTGCAATTAGCAACTACACAGCACTAATCAAGAATGTGCAACAATGGTTTGAAGTCTCATCAAGCACATAGAGCACTCAAGTCTGACGAAAGAATAGCCCTAAGGTATCTTCGATCAGCCAGAAAATCCCAGAGAAGCAAAGAAGCCACGAAAAGATTTTTTCAAGAAAGAGGCTCGACGGTTTGCTACCATTGTTTTCCTCGTAAGTACAATTCTATCGGCTTACTGGTCGTGAGCGGAAAGCCAGACGTTCCAGACGTTGCCAATGCCGGATGTGACCTTGTCGCCACAGAACGACGAGCAATTCCAATTCAAGCGTGCTGTTGTTTATAGCCGCACGAGGAATCTTTTTTATTTTGCCGTCGCCATAGGTTGCGCGACAACGCATAAACAACACAAACACCGAATTTGTTATAAGCAATGCTCGACTGCTGCTGACAAATGCGACATCAACGTGAGCGAATGCGTCCAGGAGGGAACGGAGCGGTGGTGGTACCTGTGTTCGGCAACACCCTTCTAAAACAAATAGGAGCCATATAAGTAGAACCCAGTCAAAGCAATCCCAGTTAAATTGTTGATAAATTTTGGCTAAGTTTGTTTCCATGACATCCGAGTAATTCTTGGTAAACTACGAGTTAGGATCCAGTCAAGTGTTGATGTACATAGTATTAGCGCAATCTCGAAAGTTAGCTTGAAAGTAGGGGAAACTTCCTAAAACCTTCTTCCTCAACTTTGATTATGGTATGCTTCACTGGTTATGCCCGAAATACATTTGGTTTTGAAATTTTCCGTAAGAGAACGCTCCGTGCCTATTGTTTATACTTTCCTCATTGTCGAGGAGCAACAACAGACTTTATGCAGGCATGTCCAGAACGACCAAAGTGATTTACTATGCCAGCGACTCCCCCTTCCCTCCTGACGGGAATGTTGAGCAAATTTTAGCAAAAAAAATTACAGAATTAGTTTATTTATTTATTTATTTATTTATTTATTTATTTATTTATTTATTTATTTATTTATTCATTTATTTATTGATACAGTTGGGGTGCGCAAGCCAATCAAAGGCGAACCACCAGAACAAAACAGAAAGATAACATCGACATGCAGTGGTTAGTAAAGCAGAATGGTGAGGAGAGAAGGTAGGGATCAAAGGCTATTGAATTTGTGACAAATTCTATTATAGTTCAGGAACACTTGGATGTTCTAGTCCAGAGGAAGATAGCGAAGAAGCGATAGGTAAACTTGAGAACACGGAAAAAAACCCGGATACAGGTGGGGTCAGGTGACTAAATCGTCATTTAGTTTGAGCAAGAAATCCGAACTAGATTAGTCGAACCCTATCGACATCGGAGGGATAAGCAAAATGCAATCGCTTCTACGAAAAAAGGAGAAAGGAAGATCAGTGCTGTAGTTGAAACAAACCCTTACCTTTACAGTAGAAACGAAATGGACCACATAGTTCATAAATTTTAGAAAAAATTAGAACAAGTACGAGAGATATTGTGTCAGCCAACTTCCAATTCACAATTCATCAAATTCATATATACAAATTGATTACGTAATTCGTTATAGCTCCCATCAAACCATCGTCTATTCCTTCTCTCGTGCAAAAACTTTAGTTATTTCCAACTACCCCTTCAACACAACGACGACGATGGCCACCAGGGAACAGCGTCTGGAGGCGTCACTGGGATAAACTAGTGTTAAGGTAGGGTGTAAGTCCCCAACACGCGTCGTCCATGATTTTGCTCAAGAAAACTGGGATGCCTTGCAGCATCACAAAGCCAGCACCCCTAAAAACAAAATTAATCACGCTGAGCGATTTATGAGGTGAGCTTAGGCTATCTTAGCGCAAACCCATGGAAAATACTACTGCAAAACCCGAGCGATTTCATGAAGTGGTGGCCCACTATCTGGAAACAAGAAGACTGTGCAAAAATTTGGACAATTTCCAAGAATTCTGCAGAGGAGTATCTTAGTAGTAATGGAGCGCGGGATAAAGCGGATCCAGAAACGAACAAGGTCGGCAGCTAACAACGCCGCCGACAGCACTGGAGAAACTTGAGCCGCTTGGACCCTTGTTCTCCTCCGTTTACTAGTGTCGACTCGATGACTGACATGTGTTGCAAGGAGAACCCTACGAGACCCGATTGATTCAATGTTTATAAGGGAGACGCCTTGCGATGGTATTCCTACTTGATTTTACCCATGATGGCAACGATTACTATCAAAGTTTACCTTTTTTTCTGAGAATTCACAGTAACGTTTACCACGAAGCAATGAGATTAAGTGTGAGGTACTCTATACCTATCTTGCCCTAAACTTTATCATCCCTACGGCTAATTTCCAGAAAGCGGCTATGTCAGATAGTTCCAGTGTACGCAACATCAACGTCCTAATGATTTCCAGGCTGTGAGAGCAAGCTGAAAGTACGCAAGTTCTCGTGATCTACGACTTGGGAAGATGTGTCCAATGGAATGTGCTCACAGCCAAGATCAGTGAACGGTAAGCAACGAGAAAAACAAATACGTAAGTCACAAGCAAATTTTATAAACACACATAAATCTTCAACAAAACTTCTAATTAGAAGAGCGCTACGTAAAAAACAACTTTCAAACATCAACTTGTTTGTCAGTTCCTAAATCACGGTTGAAAGAGAATGTTTATGTGGTGTATTTTATAAGAAAAGATGTTTTACGTAAGCAATTAGTGTTGAGTAGGAGCTCGATAAGAATAACAAAAATATTTTCCTAAAGTTGTGTTAATACGTAGAAAAAAAGGTTGTCTTTCAGGTGTACTGGGGTTTTAACAAGGTCGTTCTTGAATAGAAAAAGAAAGCAAATGCTGCTTCTCCCTGTTTAATCAGAGCACTCATGCCCATTTTTCACATATCCGTTCGAGACCAATCACAGAAAAGGAGAACAACGTGCTCAAATATTATGGGTTAAAAGCGAAATAATACTACATAAGTCTGCCATGGAAACCACTCCAGAAGTAGCAAATTCAGGTGGGGACAGGTTATTGAGGGGGCGACAGCAAAGTGTTTTCACTTTTTGCGCTCAAATTAATCGTGTTCACCAGACCGTGCGGTGGAATCTTACATCTGATGGGTTCGCCCACGCTTTGGCTGCAGCATCTGTGAGCCTATATAGGTCAAAGGGAGGTCATTTTCAGGACGCGAATGAAATCAGTAAGTTGCTCAAAATATGTAGACCATAACCCTTGCTGAAGGTGATAATTATACACCTAGTTGAGCAAAGCATCAGATATGATATAAACCTAAAGAAATCAAAATTTTGAACAGGATTTATCCATCAACTCAATATAACCCATGCTCTGCCTTTTTTGAGTTCGATAGGGTTCTCTGGGTTGATGCTGGTAAACAGCCAGGACTGGGGCCTCTGCTAGTCCCCGGACTTACCTTGCCCCCCCCCCCCCACCACCAAAACTGGCATGCCTGCGAGCAAAACCATATTTGAAGGAGAGTTCGTGATGTTTTCGCAATATCTCGGCACTTTCAGCCCACAACACTTGTCAGCTGAGTAGTCTGGTACTCAAAGGAGTGCTAACGAAGATCAGATATTTGGTCGCGCATGTGAAGCTGAGGTAGTAACATTAGGCCTCCTTTTACTCACGCATTTGTGAACTGAAATGCACTGAAAAATCGAAAGTGCAATCCAAAAGGTTTCAATCACCTCGAAATTAGCTGGTGGTCAAGAAAAAATTACAGAAATCTTCATGTCAGGCGCAAGTGTTAGGATTCGCTCTAACAACCAACTTTATGCGTCTAAGTACGATGGAAGCCCAACTATAGACTTTTTGCTTCCCAGAAATGAAACCTCGTCGTGTCGACGGCTTTTTCTGACTCGAATGTTATGGCTACAGCCTGTTTAGCCGGAGCGTAAGGATGCCCTAGCACGTCTTTGTCAAGAAAGGTGAAGGCCTTTCAATGCCTATGAAGTTTTTCCACGACTCGCTGACGTAAGCGAAATGCCGTAACTTTGCTCAGGATTAAAAGAAAAAGAGTGTGCGTTCGTGCAAGCGTTAGTACACCAGAATGTGAAGAACTTTACGAAGGGATCCGCTAAATGCAAGGTTGATAAGAAAGACATGGAATGGGATATTTTGCCATGAAGACATATAATTACAGTAGAATACACGCTCTTCGACTATGCTATTTAGGCTTCTGCAAAGGTCCGCCTGATACATGTTATCCCGTGGGAGAACCATGAACGTTCTCGGGAAGTTTCCAAGCTCCCTGCTCATTCATAGTTATAGACAAACTCTTCGAAGAAAATGAGCTATATCTAGCTAACGGTATGATTACTTGTTTTCGCTAGTGAAAAAGAGAACCTCGGACAAAGGTTACCCATTTCCAGCAGGAGAGCCCGCCGGGATCATGCGGGAAATCGGACACTACATTCCTGGGAACTGTCATGAATTCCGCCACTGAGTGAACAGAAAGCTTAGGATGTTCGTATTAGGTTGGTCCGAAAGTCTCGCTCCGAATTTCATACTTTTTTTCCGAACAATCATAAAATTCAACGAATTGCCTAACCCAGTTCAGGCCATGAACGAGGCGCTATGAAGCCCCGAAACATTGGCCGTTCTGAATAGATTGACTACCAATCTCACGTGCAGTTCAAAATGAAACAGTATGCAATTATAAAATTGTTGTTCATGGATGGAGTCTGGTCTGTTGATTTTTTTAAACTAAGAGTCAGTAGAACATTCTACCTCATTCTATTGCGAATGAATTTTAGTACTAAGAAGTTCTGGATGAAAAAAAATTAAGAAACTAAGAAGTTCTAGTTCTTAGTAAGAACTAAGAAGTTCTGGATGAAAAAAACAAATAGTGGTGCAGGAGTTCCGGGCCAACCTAATACTTTAACTCTTTTTTTCCCTTCCAGCTTTTTTCTTCAATTCCCTTCAGTTTCTTTTTTTTTGCATGCGAAGTGTGTATCTCATGTTCTCAGCTGAATTAATCTCCAAATTATATTTTATGTGGTCCACGCAACTTAGTGGTAGTGTAATCAAAAAAGGGAAATTCATATACTATGGTAATGCACAACTTCCAGAATGTATCCGGTATGGATCCAAACATTGTAACTTCACCAGGAGATAGTCGTCTTGTGGTTTTCTGCAAAATTTAGCATTTATTTGCTTCCAGATATGGCAAGCGGCACCGAAATACAGTGGGGAAAACTCCAAATAATGTTTTATACTTACTATTAACTCTATCAACAAAGTCTGCGTTCTTTGGCTTCACCTCAAGAGCTTCCTAAGAGATCTAACAGAAAAAGGGTTAGTGGATGACCACGTGATGAAGGTTATCTGTTCACAGTCCACCTCATTTAGATTGCTTTTTGCGATCGCCTCATTCATGCAACCTTTCGTGACCACACCAGCACTTTAGCCGAACAATGTTCCTCTAGCCTGATCTGATTCTTCTCACTTCAGGGTGCAGGCGTTTGTTTTCCATCGACCTCGCTGATGAACAGATTTGACGCGGAGGAAAGGGGAGGGACGGAGAAAGGACAGGAAATTCTTGAAGTACCAAATATGAAAGTGAACGGGATATGGTTGAAATGATCAATTCCAAGGAGTTTTGTAACGAGGGGATGATGATGTATCAACCATCACGTCAAAATTATCCAAATTTTCGATGGAAATAGACGTTTCAGGCAAGAAGTGAGGAAGGTTCCAAAAGTGGGAAATTCGCATGAGAATCAAATGCAGCTGCTATTGGAAATTTTTTACTTGAGCGGAAATATGAGATGGTGTGTAGCGGACAATCCACAAATTCACAATCAGGATTTTTGGGAACGAGAAGACTTCGCAGCAAGAGGATTCACTGTTATGCAATAAAACGAGATTTGTTCCTTTTGAGCTCGGAAAAACGCGCGAACTCATACCGACCTTCAAAATAAATAAATGAATAAATAATAACTAAATGACCATAGCAGAATGCGCACCAGGGTTGTGAGTTATAAGAATTTCAATCCGTTCATTGGTAACATTACTGGAAAAATGGCCGTTGCGCGTTACAGGGTTAATTCGTTGCGTTAGTAGCTGCACAGCCCCGACTTACACTTACACATACTTATGTAGTGGATAGTAGGATTCTTTGCATGGGAAGATTCCCTGAATACATGCTCCAAGCGGACCACTCTGGAAACGCCCACTCGCCAGAGAGAGAGCCATTAGGGCGGTGGACGACATTTGCACAATCGCCGTAGCGCAGGTAAACAAAAACAATGGAAAAAGCGAAACTAAGGCAACTATGCTGCCGATGGCCAATTTCCACAAATAGATAGATCGTTAAGAGGCCAGCTAGAAGAGTTCACATCACTTTTTTGGAAGTTGAGGTCTCCGGAATAAGCCAGACAACGCCTACGGAGCAGACGGCCGAACTAACATTGTTTCCAAGTTCTTGGCTGCACATACTTAGAAAGAACCATGACTGGAATCTGATCACTTTTTTTGTGGGCAGGTCGGGAAAAATTGAGCTTCAACATGTTGAAAGAGGGTTCAGGTGAATTTATTCTATTATGGTATCCTAGTAAATCCCCGGGTGAAAGGTAATGAAGGCATCATTCCTTCGTCAATCGTGCCGGACCTGAGTTTCAAAAAATCAGCAAAAAGGTATGTATTATTAGGTCGTCAAGTATGAAATGTCTGATTTTGAATGAGACCGTTTCGAGTAATGTTTCTCCAACAAGATGAGGTACGAGCAACCCAAATGTGCCCTAATGCTACCGGCATAGCCTTGCCATCCTAGCGGTAGCCACGGTTGCGCCAATAGCTTGGAACCCTGGGAAGCAAGAGGCGATAAGCTGGCGAAGGGCATTTCCAACATGATGTTGAATGTGGAAACTTTTCTCTACCGAGAAGTGGATTAATACTTGGGAGAAGTTGTGGCCAGGTGGACCAAGGTTTGGCCAGCACATCGAATGGAAGGTGGATTTCCCTTCTTGTTCCCCTGGCCTATGCAGAGCGTCTTTGCAAAAAATGGCCAAAAAATGGCACCAATTTTTGGGGATCAAACTGCGGAAAATTCATTCATCGTGCCACTTTACCTTGTCATATTGCCTTGAACACCTGAATAGTATAGAGTTACGAACGCAAAACCTTGCCGCATACACAGGCATAGTTTCACTCCTATCCGCTCAAGCCACAGCTTCCAACTCATCATAATCCAGTCTCATCACAACACTCACTTTGCAGGTTTATGTCACAGGGTAGAGTTTTCTCAAAACATCGATGTCCCGTTCCTTTATTAGCCAGTCCCTCTCCAAGCATTTCTTGGGTATTTCAAGTTGTCCTTGCTTTACAGGCTCCGCGATGGAACCCTTATTCCGAAATGATACGATTTTTTGTCATTGAGTAGTTTCACAAAAGTTCCTCTCAGACAAAAATTTTAAAGCTGATCAAAAATCAAATAGGTGATTTTGAGAGAGGGAGAATGTCCCTTCATAATCGAAAGGAAGATGAGAGTGGATCTGAGGAAACCTCGAAGATACCAGCTGTCAAAATGGCCACTTCAAAAATCAGACATTTCATACTTGACGACCTAATATATTTACAAGTAAGCGTACATTTAGTTTGTTTATAAGTATATTGGCAAGAAGCCTTTTTCTCAATGAATCATCTCAATTTTTTCTTGTTAGAGGCAGGCAGATCTTTTCTTTTTGTATCTACAAGAGTGATTGTATTTTGATTTTCTGTTGCTCTTGTTTCGGATGGCGATTCCATGTAATAAATATCAAAACACCTGCACAGTGAAATTTTAGTTATTATATTAGTCACTATATAAATATGCTAGCAAGGGTAGTAACAAGAGCGTGAGCAAAATTTCTCAATTTTCTAGAGAAAACCCAACAATTCCAGGGAAGTCCCCGGATTCCTCGACAAGACACCTAAAGTTGGAGTAGTTGTCCACGAATAATTCGGAACTCACGTGTTGCATTGAAGTAAAGTTCGAAAAAATACATATTACGAGGAATGGAGGCAATAAGAGCTGCTTCGTGGGGTAATAAGGCTATAAAGGACAGATAAAGGGGATGGAGAAGACCCTGTACGAGCTCTCTTAGGAACGACAGAGCCATATAAGTGCGAATTCAAAAGCGACGTCTGCTGAATTCAGGAAATTTGAATGACGTGGCAAATTTCGAAGAGCTTTGATCGACGATGTGGTAAAACAAGAAAATGGAGGGCACCATTTGACTCTAGGACTAAGCGTGGAAGCATGAAGTGCCATAGAAATCTTAAGAAAATGTCTGAAGTTCAGACTATTCCAGGCTGTATTCCAAAATCCGGCTTAATCGTATTCTACACTATATCTATTTCTCTAGGATTTTCAAGCACAGCCTTCTAAAGGAACCACAGACAAGATACATTCCAGAACAAGAGGCCATTGCCTGTTTAACTAGGAAAAAGGTGTTTCTGGCGAGGGAGAGGGCTTTACTCCTAAATTTACTGCGGGGCGTTGAGTTGACTCCGCCTACCTTCCACTACCGAGACTTGGTCCCTTTTGGAAGGAGCAAACAGACACTTTTCATCTCAACAAATTTCACAGGGTTGTGGAAATACTGTCAGTGACAACGATTCAGTAGCTGTGCGATTCCACGTAATAATTTTCACACTGTCGCCAAGCGAATTGCATCGTGTTGCCTCCACTTCTGGACAGGCTTACTGAGGAGGCGGTTGTGTTGTTTCTGGGCTACAGTGATGTGCTTGGAAGTGGCTCCAAAAATTCCCCTTGAGTTTAGCTATACGTAGTCCTTGATTTTCAACCGTGGAACTATCACGGAAACAGTGAACAGATGTGTCCAAAATTACTAAAAACCCGATTGTCAGATTCCCGTCTCGGCCAAAAGGGTAAGCGAGTTGAGCTGCTAAGGTGCCCATGATGGGTGGAAGAAAGTAGAGAGTGAAAACTATAGTAAAAACAAGTTTTCAGAAGGAAAAGAGAATAGTACAGCATAGGGCCACATGCACAATTAAGACTACCCATGGTAAAAGTGAGTAACTACCCAGAGTTCAAATTCACCCATCTTCAACACAGGCATCAATACATTTACCCTGAGTAATCTCAGTGATGCATCCCGGCCCAGAACAGTTGTTCCCTTTCATGGTACAATTCATAGGCGATAGACACATATCTACCATCCCATATCCTAGGTAATCCTGCAATTGGGAGTATCGTTCAGTGTTGAGATTCATAAGGAATTCGTTCCCTAGAACGCTCGAAGCTTCCCGTACAAGCTGACTGCCTACTTTCTAGGCCAAAAAGTGATGCAACTTTTTTGCCATCGTCACCTGTATTTTAACATGCGTTACACGATCTAAGCGTACTTTTTTGACCCAAGAGTCCATCTACTTTGGGAGCGCGGATAGGTCAGAATGCCTACCCCCCCCCCCT
>JARK01001535.1:119316-147245 GCA_000688135.1 Ancylostoma ceylanicum
CCGCCCAATTTCTGCGACTGCAACTGAATGAAGCGTAACCAAAATGAAACTGCTGCTAACCTTAATTGCCCACATAAAAGTGGTAAGGGAAAATTATTAATAAAATGTATCCCAGGCTCAACAGTGTCAAAGCGTACAGCTCAGCTGTGTACTGGAACATAAGGTGACTAGTCACCCCGGGCGCCGTCTTAATTGCAGGCATTCTCTCGATCGTTCGGAGCAAACTTGCATAGGATTCAACATCGTTATCCTATGCACAGCTATTTTCGCTGGGCAACGCAAACAGGATCATCTATAAGTCATGTCTGCTGGAAATTTGTAAACAAACACACTTTGAAAAGTCATTGTGTGTCTACATACAAGCTTGACCCTGGCTGTCTGCTAGTGCTACGGTAGAGGTACGGTAAGTTCATGCCCAGAACTAAACTGGACTAGCATTGATTTTTGCAGTCTTGTCAGGCAATTGTTTGTGGCACACCAGTGTGTTTTGCCGGGTTAGTAAATAAAGAAACTAATAAACAGACAAGGAAATAAATATTATGGATGTTAAAATCCCTGATCATTCCATGTGCTGCATCCAGATAATTAAACAGTAAGTCGTTTGCTCGATACGTTCAACGTTTTGTCTCGAATCCTTATCCGGTTTTATTGCCTTTGCTTCCTTGTTTTTCCTTCTTTTTTTCTCCGAAAGTGTAACGAGGAACTTACACCAGCAAAACAAAGTGTTTTTCACATCAAAGATACGGTCACTTTAGAAAACACAGCTCTGACGTCTTTAGTCTAATTTACTATACATTACTGGTTAATGGTAACAGCCAGTAATTCCAGAAGAAATATTACCTTGCTGGAGTGAGCCCGAACAATACCGATGAACTTCGTGTTTTCGCCAGACGATAACAGTTCAGGGATCACTAGGGTCCGCAAGCAGTCAGCCGGCGGCTTTTTTATACTAGTAGGGTGCAGTACAAATACTACTGAATAAATAACAACAATCTACAGCTCGTCCCCCTTTGGAAACTACTCAGCCCTAACTGCGGATTTTTGTTGAGTAGAACGGGATTCAGCTTTGTACCGTGCGCAAGACACCCCATGGCTAAACAAAGATAATCTGTAGGGGTACCAGAAGGCTTCCAGCTTAGACCATTGATTGTTGGTGACCCAGAAGGATCAAAAAAGCGAAATTTCAACATCTTTCAACGCTAATACACTTATCATGACACGATTTCAATTTTTCAAGTCGCCCAAAAGGCTCTTTTCACCTCATAGGCTAAAGTAGAAGCTCTCAATGGTCGACTTTAGTTCATTTCCTTCTCTGAGTCTCATCTTTCTGGCTCAAATTTCTGGACGGAAAGTGGTAGTTATATGACAGATTGGACTATGCATTAGTATTACTACTAGACGATATACCCGGCTTCGCTCGGGTGACTCATTATTCCCAGCTATTCAACGCTGTTGATAACAATTAATGAACCCAATGAAACCTTTCAAAGTGTTCATCATTTTGGTGGTTAACATAAGTGACCCTTTCTCGTTCACCCTTGCCAATAAACAGATAAAGTTGTTTGGTTTGTAAATTCTTGGAAATTCTTGTCATATTCACTAAAAGCGTGCTAGGGAACCCCAGCGGTCATGTTTTTATCCACACTCAGCAGGAGCTGAAAAAGCAATAAAATCAATTACTCGATACTTTGACGAAATGTGGTTGTCATATTCGTGTTTAACGTATTGAGAAACCCCAGTACGCATGTCTTCACCGACTCGTGGGCAAAAACAGCGAAAAATCAATAAAATCGATGAATCGATGAATCAATCGACAACCCAAAGTAGCCTAAAACCTCCTCCGGCCCGAGTTGTATATGCATGCAAAGTTTGGTCCCGATTGGTTAACTCTCCCCGATTTCTATTCGGAACATGCACACATACAGTCCTTCTCAAAAAGATAGACGGATTGCGCGTGCGGCTTCTTAGTGTTGCGACTGCACCATCGCGGTGGGACCTACTCATCCTCTCACTTGAGGCATGCTCTCTCCGCATTCTTCGTTCAGGCTCCGCCGCGATGGTGCAGACGTGCAATCAGTCTATCTTTTTGAGAAGGATTGTACATACAAAAATACATACAAACTTTCACTTTTATGTATACAGGTTACTTGCTATTACTATTGCTACCATTATTCAGACTATAGGACCGTATCCAAGGTTTTGAGGAAAAAGAGTGAAAGGAGTGAACACCGAAAACTCTTTGATACCCCTGTGTCTCAAAAGAACCACAGCAGTTCTTTTCCTAATCAGATGTTCTACTCAAAAAAAGCTGAAATATGTAGTGCAAAGTGCGTAGCCGCGCATTTTTTAAAATTTCTTTAAAAAATGCCAAAAATACTGCAACAAGGAAAAATGCACCTAGAAAGGGAATCGGAGCGTAGTTCGGAGCATCGCCGTAGGAGTTACAGTGCCGGCCAAAATTATGCAGCCTTTTCAATTTTTCTCCATAACTTTCGTTAATGTAAACCTTGACTTAACGTGAAGCCTTGGAGTTCAAATTTTTATGATAGTTGTAGAGACTTAAAATTCGTTGATGTTAAAAATTTGACCTCTAGGTCTTTACGATAAGCCGAGTTTTGCGTTAACAGAGGTTAGGGAGCAAAGTTGAAAAGGCTATGTAATTTTGGCCGGCACTGTATGTTCATTGTCTCACAGTTAATTAAAACTAATCCCTTCGCTCAGGATACCCTTCATCATTTTCAATACAGGCAACAAGACGCTTAGTGAAGGCGGTGCCTGCGCCACGCAATTGGCTAAGGTTCAAGTCGACCGAAATTTTTGGAATGCTGTCCCTACCAATTGGAATTCCGGAGAATTTGTAGACAAGCACGAGTTTCGAGTTTCACAAATGCCTACTGACCCCCAATGAATGATGTCGAAGCAACCGGATGGCCTTTCCATGAAACCGATAGGACCCAAAATCTGTTTCTGGCCCAGTCCTGAATAAAACGTGACTTGTGGGCCAAAGCACTACATATTGCGATAAAACGTTGTGGAACGGCATCCGAACTAGGTTTACCATCAGGATAAAACACATTTCCTTGGAAGAAAAACGGGTGTTGTTACCATATTTTTGGTTCACCCTGTAATTTCTTCAGAAAATTTGATTGCCCAAATTAGAGGTTCCGTGCGCTCAGCGTGAGTATTCGTAAGTACAAGTATTTAATGTAATTCCCTTTTTCGGGAGTACACCGGCATTGAACAGGGAAAAGGGCTGAGTCGCGTTCGGTTCGATAATCCACACTTTGAAGTTTTTTAGTAAAAGTCTAGACTGCGGATTCAGCGCTCGTAGAGGCTCAAAAGGCTCAAAGGCCAGAAGTTCTGAGTTTACCTGTACATACATACTATTCCCTTTTGCTTAAGATGTGCAAACTAATCGGGGGACCAAACTGCATACATTTTTTTTGTTAATTAGTATATCACAATCTATGTGCTTGATATATGTATGTCAACTCTAGCTTAGCAAAATTATGACGGGCCTTATGTAAAGACATAAGAAGCTCTCTGCCTCCGGCACCAAAGAACATGCAAGAGTTAGTAGCAGAAATGCTATAACATTAATATGAAATACAACGCTCAGAGATTGACGAGAGCAAGAAAAGCAGCATTTCCTTTCAGTTTCTTAGAACTGCAGGCAGTGCCTAGCGGAAATGAAATGCAAAGCTTCGGCGAGAAAAGTTTTGCAGCGCTCATGAGCCTGTCATTTCGCAGTACAACCGGTGTTCGACAGAATCGCTGATGGGGTCCTAATGGAGCTCTGAATATGAAATGATATGAACGTTTTCTCCAGGAGACTAGTAAGAAATCTGAGGAAATACAGCAGAAAAATGATTGCATGTTAGGCGAATCAATTAAATGCCTTAGCCTCCATAGGTGCTCTATACAGATTTAGCCAAGGAAACCTTGGAACAAAGAATTTTTTTCGAATTAGCTAAAAAATCCAACCTATCGTGAAAAATACTACATTGAGAGAGAATGGTGTTCGCCAGAAAAAAGACGCTTTCTGGATGTCTGTCTACTCGGTTCCGCTGAGCGTTCTGGCTGAATGGGAATAAATTTTGTTTTTGGTTGGATGATAGTAGTTGTGACAGCAATTGGGGTGGCCACCAGAAAGCTGTTACTAGTGAACAAGAACCACAGCGAGATCCACATAAGAACCACATATGGTCACAATGTAAACGCAGACTTTCTAGCGACTGGTTGCCCAATCAGGGACAGAATTAACTCCGAGATCCCGTCCTGATCCCTCATAAGGTCGCTCTCCTACTACAGGGTGCACACAACTTTTAATGTGCCACAGCCGCTGGATTCAACGTAGTGGCATGACCTCTAAGGCGATACTGAGCCAACTAAATAGCAACTGAAATCACCTATCAGATCAGGGATACGTCTCCATTTGCTTTTGTAATAACTCAAAGTTGAGAGAGTAGCGAGCACCTCGTGGAGCGCTGGTGTATCTGGTATAAAACCTCTCGAAGCTTTACCTCAGCTCCATGATACGAGTCCAAACCTATGTATTATATAGCACTTGATTCGCTCTTGAGCATGGTTGAGTACGGCTATCCAACAGAATCGAATAGGCGTTATAGAGGAGTTCGTTCCGAGCACGGGATTTCGGTTGTGCAGCATTTCAGGAGGCGCATATGGCACAGAGCAGATTCTAAGCCCTACAGAAGCGTCATCTTTGCGCCGTTCAACTTGAATTGGAAGCAGCAAGGTGTCTTCTCTTTAAAAATACTCTGCAAGTAAAATCCAGAGTAATTTTGATGTTGTAGCTCACGAAAAACTGAAAAAATTGCCCATACACGATATTCTCTTAAAAAATTTCTGAAATCTCTGAACTGGAGAGGAGATGGGATCCCAGCTCATCTAATGAATTCCTCTATGCCTTTTCGGTCTACTCCAATGTTTTGGTGAGAAAAGATTCGATTTGATCTGAGTAGTGCCTTCCGTTCGAAGAGACAGTGTCACCGCGCGCCAAACCGTGCCGCGAGCAGCTCACTTTTCTCTCAAGTTTGAGTTACTACGGAAGCAATTTGCGACATAATCCTGTTCTGATAGGTGATTTGGGTTGCTATTGAGTTGACTCATTTTCACTATAGAGGTCAAGCCGTTATGTTGAATTCAACCGCTGTAGTGTTACCAAGTATGGTGTGCAAGAACTTATGGCGCACCCTCTACAGGTAAAGTGGCACGGAAATTTACTCTATCATTTACTTTATTAAGGAGAACTCTAGTTCTTAATTACTGTGACTTAGTTAGTCTTTTGGAGCATTTACGCGTGTATTTGAGAAAATGTATGAAGAAAAGTAGAATAATACGTGAGGAACAGCTCAACTCTTCCAGCATTTTCCATAAAAGTCAGCGATCTTGGAAAAGATGTTGGAAAAGATCTCACATATGAAGGCCGTTTTCTGACCCTTTGGAGATGCCATCATTTCATGGATATTAAGCTGCATGAATGAAATTTTTCTGAATGAAATTTTTCTTTTTTCTAGCCGAAGAAATAGAGCAGTTCAGGCATAGTTCCATCACAGATGAGGGTGTGCAATCCTCATGGAAATTTGAGTTTTCAAGCCTCACTCCATCAGGACAAAATGAGACCTTTATGTACTCGAGAACAGAGGAAATTCGTTTATGACGAAACGTGGATCCATTAAATCAGCTTTTTGTTGCATTTTCTTGCAGTTCACTTCGAATGTGGGAATTAATTGAATTCTTTAATGAGGGCAGTGACAATAACATGGCAATATGTCTGACAATAATATTAGATTCGCTAATATGCTTATGAGTCCATGTAAGATGGCAGTTGGAGCATGACATTCATGTAATTGGTAAATGCCCTCGTCAGAGCCTGTGAAGCAAAGAAACAAGTATAATTCACCACTTTGAAGCTTTGCATTCAATGAAAAGGTTCTCAAAGCTATCAATTATTAATTGTTAGGAGGCATGAATTGTTAATCTAATGAGGTGCACATTACGTAATAATTAAGGAGTACATTATGTACTTAAGCAAGGTACTAAAGTACAGCGTAAGTTCAGCAATTGTAGAGCACCTCACGTCATAGGGAACTTTTGAGCACTAAGATAAATACTTGCAAGAATATCTTATTAAGCTACTTGTGGTTTGGTGGCTAAAGTAGTTTCAAAGAGATTGATATGCTCCAAAAGCAATCATAGTAACGAAGGACATTCATTATTAAGAAAGCAATAAGGCGTTGCTCAGTTTTTTTCTCTTCACGGAAATCAGCAAAAAAAGAGATTCTACAATTTTGAATTCGTAGAAGCAAATCAACTTCATTAGATATATTCCATTACTTACGTAAAATTTATTAAGAATCGCTAAGACTTCGGCAGAGAACTAACAGTAGCCAGTGTGCGTATGTATCATTGAGATTACCCAAAGTGTGATTATCAACACCACACAAGTTTACCCATCACTATTACGAGCGTTAACACATTCTTCCTGTGTATTCTCAACAATGCACCCGGAGCCAGCTCAAAACTCAAAGACGTGATAGTAGCCGAGTACTACTAGGCTCGCCTCATCACATATTCAGAAGGTTAGGCTCCACCCTTCACGCGGGAAACTCTGAAATTTGACCTCAACCATGGCGTTCACCGGAAATCCACACAAGGCCATGGGCTCCTTTTTTGTGGGTGTCTGGCTCATGATAACGACGTGACCGGTATCACGATAGGTCGCTATTAGGGGAATCGTGACGTGCATCAACTGAATAGAACAAAGGAAGCATGAATGAATGAATGGATGAATGAACGAACGAATGAATGAATGAATGAATGAATGAATGAATGAATGAATGAATGAATGAGTGAATGAATGAATGAATGAATGAATGAATGAATGAATGAATGAATGCTATGAATGAATGAATGAATGAATGCTATGAATGAATGAATGAATGAATGAATAAATGAATGAATGAATGAATGAATGAATGAATGAATGAATGAATGAATGAATGAATGAATGAGTGAATGAATGAATGAATGATTGAATGAATGAATGAATGAATGAATGCTATGAATGAATGAATGAATGAATGAATAAATGAATGAATGAATGAATGAATGAATGAATGAATGAATGAATGAATGAATGAATGAATGAATGAATGAATGAATGAATGATTGAATGAATGAATGAATGAATGAATGAATGAATGAATGAATGAATGAATGAATGATTGAATGAATGAATGAATGAATGAATGAATGAATGAATGAATGAATGAATGAATGAATGAATGAATGAATGAATGATTGAATGAATGAATGAATGAATGAATGAATGAATGAATGAATGAATGAATGAATGAATGAATGAATGAATGAATGATTGAATGAATGAATGAATGAATGAATGAATGAATGAATGAATGAATGAATGAATGAATGAATGAATGAATGAATGATTGAATGAATGAATGAATGAATGAATGAATGAATGAATGAATGAATGAATGAATGAATGAATGAATGAATGAATGAATGAATGAATGAATGAATGAATGAATGAATGAATGAATGAATGAATGAATGAATGAATGAATGAATGAATGAATGAATGAATGAATGAATGAATCAACAAATAAACAATCATCAGATTGTCAAATGACTTCAAGTCTTTTTTTCTCAAATTTGAAAGTTTAAGTTTAATGGGCACGGAGTCTCTGGTTGCTTGGGACAGTGTATATGGATGAGGGATAACTGCACCTCACCGTGGGTGGACTCCTCGTAGGTAGTCTCTGGACACAGGGGATTTTTCGTGGACCGTCGAAGGAATGACTGCATGGATGAATGAACGAACGAATTAATGAGTGAACAAATGAATAAATGAGTGAGTTAATAACCGAATGAATCATTCAAAAAATCCGGCAGTTTGGGGAGAAGGATCTTGAACCTCTTTACTCCGCACATAAGTGAAACTCAACTTATACGGTAACATATCCTTGCACAAATACTCCGCTAAACCTTATTGCACTTGATTCGCCACACTTCCCAAAAATAGCATGTGTTCGGAGAAGAGCTGCAATCGCGTAGGCCGCTCAACCCAATCAGGAGCTGAACGCGGAACCGTTGGAGCAGTTCCTCGATGGAAACAGCTGGGGAACATCCAGAGGTCCAAACGATGTGGTGAAGCCGCTCTCGAAGCGGATGAGAGCTTCGACTTCCAGCTCTCTCAGAGGACTGCTGTGATATTTCATCCAGTGCTGTGCGGTTGAATGGGCCATTGTGCGTCGCTGTTAACTAGCTTATCCAACAAGTACGCCTAACAAGCGAAATTTTTATGCTTGCACAAGTGCAGTGAAGAAACGTCGACGCCGCACAATGGGGAAGCCAGCGGTGGAGATACGGGAAGACGGGTTTGGAGCGAGTTCAGCTCGCAAAAGTGACGACTCCTTCAAGGTGAAGTGCATAAGCAGTACATCGAAATGAACCTAAAAGCTCAGCCGACCACCAGTGGTGGGATTGATGAACGTTCCCAGGAAGGTTCTAAGCTTCTCACTAAATCGGAGTGGACGAGTTTCCTGAATAGACGGTGATATATCCGGCTATTCTTGCCATTAATTGTCATCGCTAAATGGAACAAATCGCTCAGACCTAGTACACTCCGGCTCAGAGAACTCGCTCGATTTAGAGGAGCGGCTGGGTAGCAACCTGCCGAGGACGTTCATGAATACGGGCACATATGTGCTCTTTAGCCCATGACGACCGCGTGGCTGGACCCTTCTTGTCATGGTATGGCTTACTTTGGAAGATGATAAAGCCCCAATACTTCAGCAGTTTCCTGGGATGGTGCTGATGCACAACCTCCAAATTAGTTTGATTATAAAAATCTATGCAGGAGTTTTTGTAAAAAAGTCAAGAGCAGAGGAAAAGCCAAATTTTGAGGAAGTGTGGAAAAATGCAAAATTGCATTTTTTAAAATGCAAAATAAAAAATTAAAAGGTGAAAAGGTGAGGTTGCCAAAGTATTGAACACCACTTTAATGAAATTACTCTAGGACATACTCCCTCCACGAAAAGGACCGTTGAGTTACTACTGATCCCCAACACCTAGCAGGAACGAAACTAATTGAGATCTTTAGGCCAAAAGTGTGACCTCGTCCTTCCGGGGGCAAAAGGACATTATCCTTCTCCTGATCAACACGTAGCGGACGAACAATATTTTGCTCGCAAGAATTGATGAAGAAAACAATTAGTGGAAGTTTAACGAGATGTGGATAACGTTTGTCTTCGAATACATCCGAAGTGTTTGGGGAACAGCATTTCCCACAGAAGTCGTGGTGTAAAATCCATTCAGTATCCTGTCGAGATTGTGAGAAATAGGTTGTTCAGGGTCATTGATTCATGCAATGATAACAAAAGTTTCAACTTCATGGGAGAGGCGTTCATTTGGTTCATCAATCGGGGCCAAATTCGACTCCCGAGATAAATCCGGCAGTTTAACACTTACATCTTCCTTTTCCCCCTCACTTCAGAGGTATGTCTCGAGACAGCAGCTTGGAAAGTATAGTAGAACTTATTTAGAACTGCAATGTGGATAGTATGATTCTTTAGCAAGCATGAATCTCAAGGTGGGAGAAGTAGATTACAGCTGAGTCAAGCCAGAGACTTTGCTAGCAGCGTGGGAGACACAAGCACTGTAGGTTAAACTGACCAACAACTATCGGAAAGCTTCAATCCTACCGGTTGGAAACGAAGAGTTTGAGCAGTTCTTTTGAAGTTTACTTCCACCCAGTTGATTAACTAATGTTGATTTTGATTAGGTTGCTCCGGCGGAATCAGTGGTGGACGCAGAATGTGGGCGGAAAGGGTTGCGTGAAAAAAAATTGGGATCGAGGGACCTTGATGGAAAATAAAATGATAATGAATGAATGATAATTAATGAAGATATTTTTCGAAAATCAAAATTCTAAAAATTATTATAAAATGAATAATTAAAGTATATTAATTCAAAGTTCTCAGTTATTTTGTAAAGTAACTTCGGAAATTTGGCGACTTATTACCGAGATGGGGGCTCTCGCCAGTGCGTGGAATGAACCTCGGGAGCCCATACCGGCCATGCTAGGCAAGCCGTTTCCCGTAGAGTTGAGACCAGCCAACGTTTTAAACATACCCAAGTTCATATTGAGTTTCAGAATGAATTTGTATGTACTCAGATTTCCGAATTTGATTGAGTGAAGTTTTCGATTTCTCAAACAAAGGGTTGGGGGAGATAAAGAGCGAGGAAGAGACAAAGAAAGAGAAGGCAGAAGAGTCTCCGAGAGTAGAAGAATAATGTCAGAGAGATTTTCTCTTCGCCGTGTGTCTAAAGGTTGCAACTGGTTCCAGCACTTTTAGTTGAATTGATCAGAATACCACGTTAAAATGGGTTTTTATTAATCCCAGGCAGGGTGTAAACCCTCTGACTTTCTTTGCACTGAAGAGCAGAAATACGGTGTAGCTCGGAGCTTCGAGTAATCTTGTTTCAAAATGCACTTCTTTAACAATCGCTCAATGCTCCTCAATAGAAACACTACTTTATCTGGATAATTGCGCACTTACATATCTAACAAAGGCAGTACTGATGATTCTTGATGCTTCAAAAAGACCTATCATAGGCACAGATTACCTTGAAGTTGAAATTTGGTCGTAAATTCACTCAAAACCTACCCATATATGTACGTATAACATTACGGCTACAAAATAACGTTTGTGGGTTATAGATGTCAAGGGTCTACTTGTCTCCATTTAATACTTCAAGTGCCTCGTGAGCATAAAATAAATAAATAAATGAAGATTCTGACTGCTTGGAAAATTTTTCAAAAGAACAATATGACAATGAAGCATCAGAAGTGGAAAATGTGACCAAAAAAGAGCAAAATTCTGCGCCCAGGAAGGACTCCAATCATCAGTGAAATGCAGTGAAAACACTGACCATGCGCACGCGTGAAGTACCTCCGGACCCATGCGATGTCCATAAAGAGCTCAAACATTAAGTGGCTTCTCCTCGAAAAGAGCCACACATCACCGGAAAAGTAGGAGGGGAACGGGACCTCAACAACTTCACCACCCATTTCGTCCAGAATGTCTAAAGCATAACTTATCTGGTAACCAGGGAAAGGACGTCAAAAAGAACTCGGAAACAGCCACTACGAGGCAATGTAACGAGTTATTTCGTGAAACCAGTACGGACACACATCCGAAGGCGTCAGGGTGGGAATCGAGGAATCGGTTTATCTTCTCGCGCAACGAAGTCGCATGAATCGAAAACAACGCATGAAAAGCAAACCCACTAATTGCGCGACATCCTGTGTCTGCAAGGAAGTAGGAATGAAAATAGAAATTCCAAGGCGATTCCACAAAATGAGGCCTATACCACCAGAATGTCTGCAAAACATGCAACAAAGCTTTGTAGTGTCGGCAAACCTTCTGCAATTTCGATGTTTTCTGTCTGTTTAGAGTTTTTCATGTCTGTGTCTGTTCTATGCTTGATTAGAAGGATGTGCTCACATGTAGGTGAATGGGAATATGCAGAAATTCCTGGAGGAACAGCGTGCAACTTTCCATGGATCATCACACAGAATCTCCTGTGGCCGAATGCATCAGTGAGGTTACCTGGGGTTAACGCATCAACACCACAAGAATTTACCCATCGTTAGCATAAGTGTTCACGCGTTTACCCTGGCTAATCTCAATGATGCATCCAGGCACTGGGATATTGCACTAAAAATGCTATTTCATGCCCTGATTACTGGTATTTCCTTGCAAGCACCGGCATAGAGAGGAAGGTACAGATGGGCATGATCGGAGAAAGAAATGGGGGCTTCCAGGAAAGGAGGACTCGGGAAGCGCACAACCTTATCGATTAGATTGTTGCAGAATTGATCTCGGTTTTTAAAGCTGGATTCCAGTCGTCATAAGCGCAATTTATACCAGATGCGACTTATCAGTCGCACGCATCCACTTGCGAAAGATTTCTTCTTGAAGACAGGTCAATGCGGCATGAAATTCGCAATGAAAAGAACGCGCGGCCATCGCAAGGCCGTAAATGCGTGCGACTGAGCTGCGTCTGCGATGCGACTGGCCCCTATTCTTCATAATATAGACGCACGCGCGTCAGTCGCACGCATCCAGTATAAATTGCCCTATAGCTTTGCTAGAAGTGAACTTCTTCGACTGAGCAGTCGTCTTCAGCAGCCTATTTTCATCACATTAGCTATGTAACAATTACGTGGTTCCATTAGGTCTAAACCGACCTCCTTCGATCCAGTGAGATCGGCGAGAGCGTTCCCAGCTCGCCTATTTTCATGAACTATTTTTCTTTTGAGGGAAGAATCCAGAAGCTAATATTCGCAGTTATCTTTGAGCATTAAGTTATGCATATAAGAGCCTCGATTTCCGCTCTAGTCTTCTTCAACATCGCCTGGAGGGCGATGTGAAGAAGTCACGAAATCGGAACGCGCATATACGCTTGCGTTACTCAAGTATAATTATTAGTGAAACGTACTACTGGAACAATGTTCACAACCCTAATTCTCAGACCTATATTTATGATCGTCATATATGAGTACATCTTCAGCAAGTGCACACTCATCATTCACAGGTACGAAAATATCTAATATGCATCTATGTGGTTAATCAGACATTTGCATGTAGTGCAGAAGAGTGGTTGTCTAGACCTCGAGGCATTCCTGGAAGTAGGAAACCCTCATAGCAACAGATATGGGCATGCTATCTTGGAATGAGAGAAATATGCTTTTCGTTAGGACTACCTGTTCAACATTACCATTTCTGCTTCTCCCTCTTCGTTAACCCCATGCTTAAACAGCATGAACGCGCAGAAACGAGTGCAGAAGGCAAGATTTATGGAAAAGCAGGCATTTGGTTCAAAATTTTCGAAATGTTTCCATTTGAAGCACTTTTTCCACACCAGATGACTGAAGTCTCGGATGCCTTGATTGCCTACACCTGATCGTGAGCTATTACACATACACAAGGATGACCTGAAGCCGAGCCTCCATTCCTGTTCTCCTTCCTATCTCGCTAAATCTCTGTTGGAATGTCGTACAATCTAGCGAGCGTTTACATTTTTTGGGATAAAGAAGCCATTCAAGAAGATAATAAAAAGGAACTGTGATGAAGTGATACTCTAAAAGTCACCTCTCTGGGGCGGAGATTTACGAACGCATAACAACCAGGAAAACCAGGCCAGCTACTCATTTTTCATTTTCTGTGACTCCTAACATTTCGTTATCTATACGGCAACCAACCACGCAAACCATGATAGGTTACCCACGGTAAACGTTTTAACACCACACCAATTTATTCATAGTTAACACAAGCGCCAACGAGTTCACCTCGTGTAATATCAGTTGCGGATGCATCCAGACCCTCAAATGAACTTTAGGATTGAGAGATGATACCCACGGGTCGAGTAGCCCGTTTCTGCTGGAGCACAACTTCGATAAGGGCTGAGCAAAAAAAACGTCGGTTTTGGAGACGTTGGGGACGCATGAATGCTCGCCTAGCGCCCACTAAAACACATAGAATCATTCGTAAGAAATAGGGAGCAGCATCAGTGAGTGTCAGAAATGAGCGGAACTTTCTGAAGTTTGGTGTTCCAAGCACTTCCAAGCAATTCTGGTGTCGTGAAAGCACTCATTTTCGATGTTTCTATAGAATTAATGATTGCTGAGCTATGCAAAGTCGTACATGCTGTTTTTGCCTCTCCAAATTCATTGTTTTTCAAGCTTCTTACCGCTCAACCTCCCTTCCTACGCTACGCCTACGCTTGTCCCTGGTCGGTGTCTAGTGGCCGCGCGGTGAGTACAGGCGGGCTTCTGGAGGTAGGGGACTGCTGCACAGCAGCAGCTGTTGGCAAACGCATGAGTGGCTCAGGCGGATGTCCCAGAAAAGCTGGTTATGCACCTCTTCAACATTTTCTGATTTGCTTAACACTCATAGATTATTGTACGTCATCGCTAGCCTTTGGGCTCTACCTTCTCAACCACTGAGATTGTGAAGCGCGCTGAGCGAGGAATTGTCCACGTGATCACTGTGAGTCCAAGGACGCTCGCACTGTCGCTCCAGACGCTTGGGCGCTGATGAAGGCACTACGTTCTAGACAAACACCATGCTTCACCTAGACTTCTGAGCAGCCACAACGCCATTCTTGGAACGTCAATCTGTAAACTGGTTAGTACCTTCTCGGAAGCGCTCTGTTCCGCACATTTGCTTAATCTGAGCAGGGATCTTTTTGTAGAATTCTGGTGACTGCCCATGCTTACATATGAAGCTGGAATGAAGGGCAATGGTGTCAAATTATGCAAGGAAAATAAAAAAGCGTATAGGCAAACTGTCCACCTCGCACGCGAGCGAAACAAATGGAAGGATTGCTGGCGCTGGGTCATTATACCCAAAGATGAACCGAACTGAAGATGTTTTAATATTGTGCTGTTTTCGATACATTGGAGAAAGTGGAATGCCGTTGGGAAAGCGGTTAGATGAACACCGTCAAGCATTTGAGCGCCCACAAACCTACCCCAACAACAGCTTCTCCAGGCACCGCACGACGGTACACACCCGCGATTCTGCACCGGAATATGAAGTAGTTGTGTTACACCGTCATATCGAGAACACCCTTCATAGAAAGATCATGGAAACTCGTGAAATCAAGCGGTATCAGCCGGAGACTAATAATAGGGAAGAGCTTGCTGAGGCGCTTAAACTAATTGCTTGACTACAACCGCTCTAACATCTTAGGAGTAGTAACGTTAAGTATAAGTGCACTGTCCTTAGATAACACCTGATACTGCACATTCTTGCTATACATTTACATCTGCTCCTCTTTCCATCATTCTCGGTCGGTCATGCACGTTAACAATTGTTAATATGTATTACGTTGTGTATTGTATTGTATGTATTAACGTCTGAGGAAGGCGCTAAGCGCCGAAAGCTTACACTGCCGCTATAGTCCTCGAGGAGTATAGCGGCTACCTTACTGGAATAAATACTAACCCGGAAGCTCTCATCGAACACTGAAAAAGAAGATACGAACTCAAGGTGTTCAAGTTAAAACAAGGTGTCGAACAGCAGAAAAAGGAGAAGATTGGTGGGCTAATCCATTTGTGGAGCGGTGAGATTCGTAGTTAGCCGAGAGACCAAAAATATTAAACTTTAAGAACATCATTACTTGCTTTAGCGCTACAGCAGTCGCTTGCAAAAGTCACGCTGCAACCCGGACAAATCCACCAGCTGCAACCCGGACAAATCCACTAATTTCACAGGCATCTTCATCATCGCAACACTTCTTCAGAAAGCAAAAGCACTGCCAAGCAGCACAAATTTCTCAACAAATCCAGTTTGCATACCAATGAAGTGGTGGCAAAACTGCGTAGGAGAGCGAGAAAATTGAATTCGCAACAAAAACACCTAATGTCGCAGCCGAATTTCTTTGTGGGTCGCTAAAAAAAACGTGAGCCTTGAAGGGGGAGGACACTCGCTGACTTCACCGATTACACCAGATTAGGTAGGAAAAACCATGTCATGTGAACATTTTCGTATTATTTACTCAACTTTTTCATTATTCTGCTTCATAACTTTTTTGACGGAAATCTCTTATCAAGCAAGAAGGAATCCTGGACTTCTCCACCAGATTCTTTTGTGGTTAAAAGTTTGCTAGAACAGTGTGTCGAAACAGAGTTCAAGCTCCATAATAAGGCGGATTAAAAAAAAAAACAATCCTTTAATTCTCAAAAAGACGGATTGTCACACAAAATGGCGCGAAACAGTCTGTTTTCGAGGCAAAAGCGTGGTTAAACGAGGGTAATCTACGACTGACGAAAGCGGAAGTCTACGTCCGACAAACAAAAACAACGCGGAATTATGCTTGCGTGCGCAACAGGCGTGCAAGCACTTTGAGAAGAACTACTTGGACATCTGCAGAACATCAAAGCGACAGAATGTGGGAAAAAGGCTCTTTTGAACCTGTGGAAAGAGTGTTCCTCGCACCGACTTCCAAAAACCACTCGAAGGGAAGTTGAAGAAGATCTAGTTTATTAATTTTCATTTGCTGCGCTGTAGTCATGTTCTATTAGGGTGTTAAATTGAAAATGCGCGTTTTTGCATGGAACAAATTATTGTTTTAAAAACAAAGCTACAACACCTCAGTCCAATTTCAATGCAGAATTAGTATTGATGAACCTTCGACATCTTCCACACAGACAGTGAGCGCTCTCCTGTGAGATGTCGCAGCGATGAAATAGCGGCTCACCCAAATTTTGGTTTCGCCACAGTTTTGGAATTTTTCTCTGCGATGTAAGACTTAAACGAGGCAAGCAAGGGATTGCCTGATAGCGCAAAGTCTGAGCTATTAGGCTGTCCCAAGTGCTAGTCCTGAATCCAAAGGTGAAGAACAGGGCAGTCGATGAATCGATTTGCAGCAACAATCTCGGTTCAGTTACCCAAGGGCCATTTTCGAGTAATTTACTGCCGCAGGGATTCAGCCAAGGTATACAGCAAAAATTCTCTTGATTCTTTATATGATCTGTGGTGGTGATCCGCTGTCGTTTTACGCCCTTTAAGAACATAAGACCAGAGAACAGAAGTTCTGAAATTTTGGTCAGTCTCCATTTAAATTCCTTTAAAAAATGAAGAATGAAGATATGTTCAAGAACGTGCATGTGAAAAAATACTCCATGATTTGCTGATTCAGGTGGTATTGAAAGTTTGACAAAAAATGTTTGGCAACACGTTCATACAGACGTCGAAACTTCAGCGCGCGTTCCAAATTTAACACCCTAATACAAATCCCATCAGGGCTGCTGCCGTCATAATCTTCACCACACAACACATAAAACGCAGAATCAAAGCACTATCTGTTTTATTTCTCTTGGCAAATTTTGTCATCAACTGATAATTCCGCCAGTTCAAATTTTTGAAAACATTTTTTTCACTCTTCTCTGCACCACGTCAACGATGACTTCCCTTCTGCTATTATCCCGAAAAATGCGTCTACAGACACTGACCACCCGCACACGTGGCGTCAGGACGTTTTATCTCTTCAAACCCGGAAGAAAATAAAGTCTTATGCAGTGTAATAAATTACTATCATTAATATAGAAACCAAACGTGATTGAAAAGCTGCCCTCATTAATTTTAGCTCCTTATGGACCGTCCTAGATCACAGCTGATATGTCCGTTGGGAAAGAAGAATATCTGTTTTCTACACGCTATCCTAATGGGACCTGATGCATGTTGGCCGCAAGTGTCTGACAATCCATCGAATGAACCACCAGAAGCGGTTTATTTGGACGATTTCGCACTCCAGACTCTCATATTCACAATGTAAAAAGACTTCTATTTACTTGTTAATTTTACATGTGATTCCATCAAAGCAAACACAGTCGTAGAATGAAAGATGAGTAGAAATGACATTTAGAATTTCGAAAATGAGCAGTCGGCCGAATTGAATCCTGAAGAGTTCCTGGAAAGAGATTCTGAAAAAAGTAGACAGTGTACATATACCCTAATAGAACAGTAGCACAATGTGTCCCTTTAGTGACTAGAAGATTAGGTAAAAAGTGTTGGAAAGGAGGCAGAGATGAGATTGTTTCAGTCAAAACTTCTTCAGTTCCACACCCAAAATTTCTCAAGCATGCCCGAAGCAGGCATATAGCCCCAAATCAATGCTACTTTCGTCAATGGTTTTCAAGTAAGTTTCAAAACAGCTCACAATTTCTGATGATGAGGAGTGGAAGCCGATGAGCAACTGATAAAAGAGTACCCACAATTAAAGTGCTAGCTTGCAGACAGCTCCCTGAGGAGCACTGTTCCAGTTCTTGTTCCTTAGCAAAAAAATGTCTTCCATGTGTTTTTAGAACGAAGCTTAAATTAGCAACCGTAAAAGTAAAGTCAGTAACCGTAAACGAAGGCGTACTGTCAGCTAATTTCAGAACGACGTTGTGGTAGCATATGCTATTTATGCTGCTTGCATAAAAGACATGTTTTCAACAAAGCTGCACAACATATTATATTACATAATTTAGTTAATGTGTCTTTATGTGATTCCCAGCAACATGACTCCATTGTCGGAGTGGTAAACTAGATATGCCATAGCACGTGGTGTCAAAGTCGTTTACTGCAACAGAATCAGAGCACGTACCCTGCTAGCATATCCTTCAACTATTGAAAAGGCTAATAAGTGACACTGCAGGAGAAAGAACACAATCGGAGATGTCAGCCACAGTTGAGGTGAACTCCTTTTTTCACACCTCTTAGCATTTGCTGTGACCTCCTAGCATTTGCTACATCATATAGCCAGAGCGGCAGTTTTGGCTTATGTAGGTACAAGTGAACACAGCGTTTGTTTAGCCAACGATCCAACAAACTCAATGAGCTTCACAGGTTCAAAAAAAACAAGAGAACTTCAAGATGTGTTCAGGTGCTACGAAGGATTGTAAAGCATCAGAAAGCGGCTTCGAGAAGGGACTAGCACACATTCGAATTAAACAGCTGGCGCTTTTTTGTGTTTATTGCCAGAAGGTGAATGAATTATGAAAAAACAAGAGAGAATATGCACGAGCTTTCACGCCGAGTTGTAGAACTGGGAGGATTTATGGCTTCGTGATGAAAATTTGGCTGACTTTTCTTTGCACAACTTTTCCTACGTAAGGTACACGAGGTCCATAGAGTATTCAACCCAGAAACGTCTCTATTGAGGTGTTCACCGAGGCAAGATGTGCTCCGTAAGAAGCCCTATGCATGAGCCAACGAGGAAAATCCGAGGTAAAGGAGAAAAGATCTCTCCCGGGTTTCTGATGTTTTCTAAGATAAATGCTGCACATATTGTCCCCCCGAAACGATGGGGTCGATGAGGCGGATGAGAAATCAAGAGGCGGCGCGGCAGGCTTGGCACCATTCACCGGGTCGACCAACCATCGCTGTTTTATTCGATTGTTTTCTTAATACCTATGTTCCTTTCCACCAGTTTACGTACCACCGTTACCGCAGTAATCTTTCCAATTCATGTGTTTCTTCATCAGTTTTGTTCCGAAATGCCAAATCGACCCGCATCGCAGCCACGTTGCCTCTAGATTTCCCGCCGGATTCATCGGATCCATCATTTCAGATGGACTGTAATTACGTACTCGAAAGCGGCCTCGTCAAATTGCTGTCTATTATAGTGGAATTCGTTTAGATTTTGGCATAGGGAAGAGGTCGTGTTGAGGCTTTGTACAACCCATTTTCAGAATGGTTACCGCGAAGAAGTTTCGCCCTAATGTTTCTTCTACACACCCAGCAAATTCGACGCTCCCCCCATTTCATGATTTCCCCTCCTTCAACGTGGCAGAGAGGAATTCCTCTTTCCTATCACATGAAACGTTTGGTGGGCCCGTCACTGCCCTTGTATGTACGTATTTGATGCAGTGATGCTTCAGAATTTCAGATATGCTCCTGTAGCTGAGCCAATGCTCCACTGGTCGAACTAATCAGCCCAGAGGAACAAGTCCGGATCCTTGTGTGAAAGCATTGCAATTCCAAGTATTCCTTTAATCCCTTGAAGGATTAAAGGAGCAGAGCCCCACGGATGACCTGAACTTTACGCAGGGCTCCTACATACAGGGAGGGCCATAAGTCATTGTACATCGTTTGCTGTCTTATTACTCTGCGGTAGTGCAATATTTTTTGGCAATCTAGGTCTCCCTGGATAGAGCTGGATTTCCTCTATTTTCCGATTACAAACATGCCCTGGATAATCCGGATATGACGGAGAAATTTCAGCGGAAACATCAAACTCAGATTTCTGGTGCCGCCAAATGTACTGATTCAGGCCGCAATTCCTGAGCAAAACAACCACAAAAACAGTTTTTACAACGGATTTAAGTGGGATAAAAACTAGTTTCGTACTCTCGAAGCCTATTCTGAGTTGTATGTGCACAATCCAGTGACGATTGACGTAGACAAGAGCACAGGACGAGGCTGTACCAAAAATTCCTCGGATGAGAAAACCAAGTCTAAGGTTTCGGGGAGCACAGCTGGTCTGTATCTGGGCCTATTGATGAGGCTTCATAGCCATTCTGCAGCATTTTTACTCTGGTTTTTACGTCACATCAACAGTTTAGCTGGCGTCCTGTGTTTCAGCGAAAAAATCCTAGAACTCAAATTTGGTGGAAATTGGCCATCACCGGTAACATGGAGTAGCCGTGGTTTTTCGCCCGCATATTTCTTAGACTCCGCTTTTGTGGAAAACCCCGTATATGTCTAGAAAGAGCACTTCTTGCTCTTCAGAAATCGTATGAGCAGTAGAATTCATTTCAGATATTTTGTGGATTTTCCGGGAAAAATTGTCGCAACAACCCACTTTTCTCAAAAATTTGTTTCGAGGCCAACTGCTCTATAGCAGAAACTTTCCAGAAAAGCGGATCTTAACTAAAAGATACTATGAACCTTTCTCTATTCGGCAGAGAAAAGAGCGGGGCAATGCATGGGTTCCCAGTGGAGAAATAAAAGACCAAACCTTGTACAATAACTTATGCCCCCCCCCCACTGTTTAAGCAAACAGTGGATGGAGCACCCAATGTCGTTCTGAACAAAGATGCTAGGAGAAGTGCTACAATAAGAAAAACACATCCAAAACAGCTAAACACGGCACTCCCCCAATGTAGCCATTAAAAGAAAGCCCAATAGAAACTGAGAGAGTCGAATAAGGTCGCCATGAGCACCATTATGAAGAGCATCTCATATTTTCAACGAAATGGCCATTTCTGAGCGAAACATGAGCTTACTGCGGAAAACGAGGACTCATTTTGTGAAATTCAGCACTGAGCTGTGCTGAGGACTACATTGAGCAGCATACGGTTTTTTTTTTGAAATCTGATGTATTAGTTGGAAAGTTCCCAACCTCCTAAGTTGACCGTGAGGACGGACTGCTTCTTTGGCGGGGATTCCGACTGAACTCTCAAACTCCAGTGAATAACAAGCAGTTTTGCTTTCGGAGTTAGATTGAGGAGGCTTAGTGAGGAAACCTATTCTACCAGCCTGAAACACGTAATATGAACAGTTTCAACATAATTTTAGTAAAACTTCGAGGTTGGAGTGAAAAGATTTCACCAATTTTTTCTGCCATTAAAACCAGAGTTTCGAGAAAAAATTTGAAGTTCGGTTACCCTCGAATTTTTGGAAAAAAAAGGAAACATAGAGAGCTGTTCCTAAAGTATTCAACTTATTTTAGACAAGCTTAGTATGCATCCTGCCACCAGTAAACGCAAATTCGCCAAGAAGCAGGTTGGAAGCAATATATTGTGTGAGCTCCTTTTTTGAGTGCACTGCAATCAAATCTGCCAAAAACATGCAGGTGATGATTAGATGATCAGATGCCTTATATGGCACTTTTACTATACTTTCTTTTACTATTGCTACCACTGTGCCTCAACACGCCGTCTTCAAAACAGGGAGGTACGAGACGACAGGCGCCCCAAGTATGGCCGCCCATCTGTCACCAATGATCCTGGTTTAACGGTTTTCATTAAGAGTAGTTCTAAAAGAATTCACATGCAGAGCATATTACCTGCAACTGCAAATCCACAGTGCGTTGTCTCCATAACCTCCGGAAAACATCGAAATGCAGAGCTTTTTTCGGACAACTTTTTTTTCTTTCTACAAACAAAACATCTTCTGTTATGGAAAGAACCCGTTAAATGGTGGAGCAGCTCATCATCGGTGATAAAGGTGAAGGTACAGCGATAACCATTCTCCCCGTCGCCACTGGCTGAATCCTGGGCAACCCGGAGTTACAGAAGGATGTGTCAAGCATTTGGAGGTGCTGAAAAGGGTGCTCCAATGAAAATTGTTTTCTACCGGTAGGGAAAACCCCAAAGATTCCCACGCGTTTCAATTCTGAACCCGAATTTGTTACCCGCAGAAAGGTGGGAAGCATAAGAAATCTCCGTACGGGATCCGCAGGAAGGTTCTGAGCTTTTCGCTCACTCAGAGTGGATAAGTTTGTCGAGGGAAATGTTAATTATCCTGCTCTTTCTTCTGTTATTTGTAACTGCTGACTGCGACGAGTTGTTCGGATAAAGTATGTAAATACCAGTTCATCCCGTAAAACTCGTCCATTCTAGATGCGCGGGCAGATCACAGCCTTTTTGGGATGTTCTTGAATCTCCTCATCGGTACTGAAACACATGATCATTTTGGGAAGAGTCTTCTCAGCAGTCCAGATCTACCAAATACTCCGAATAAAAATCGATGCCGTTGGCTCCGCTGCGTTGACGTTTATCCCATTCCCATACTCCGAGGGAATTCTCGAATGAATTTCGTTGGTTTTTTTTCCTTTTAAAACTCATACATCCGGGATTGCGGGAACACTAGCGCCTTTCGAGGAGCATCCGCTGAATCCCACATGGGAGAAAGCGTTCCCGCCCAGGTATGCTGAATGCTGCTCAATGTTTCCTACTACCGTCGGACGGATTCTTGTGTGGTGGAAGAACTGAAATTCATTAGTAGGATTCAGTGGCGGACGCAGAAAGTGGGCGGGAGGGGGGCGTGGGAAAAAATTGGGGTCTCCTCCGTTTTGGGGATTCAGATGGAAAATAAAATTAATAAAAATATTAATTTTAATAATAAATAATAAATAATCAATATTTTGAAGATAATAATAAAAATAAACAAATAAAAATAAACTAATACAAGATTTTTATATGTACTGTATGTCATGTATGTACTGTATGTGTATGTCCGCCACTGGTAGGATTATAGTACAGAAGCAAGTGGTGATAACGTCTCTGGAAAATCCCTAAAAAATTATAGGCTTGTATATACAATGTTCAATGGAAGAGGGAAACATAAGTTCTGTGCTAGAAAAACAAAATGCAAAACACCTAGGAGAGCCAAAAGCCGATTTAAGAAGCAAATAGCGTGAAGTCTTCTTTTTGGAATGCAAAACCCCATCTCTGAGGTTTGAGAATTCGCACAAATAAACACTGCAAGTCGCTTCAAGACATCGCTAATTGCGATCATAGATGAAAGCAAAATCTGTGACGGAAAACAGAAGAGCAGCGCCTGTGGTGAGAAGCTAACAAGGGTGACGTTGCTGCAATGTGAGAAGGTGATGACGCGCCGATGATACACTTCCGGCTTCTCTGGAGAGGCACGACGGAAAAGCTGCCAGGGAAAGTCACCTCTACCCGGAACAAGTGTCAACCTCTTCGACGATACTTTTATTGCCAACAAAACCTCCTAATCTCCTCGGATAGTACGCGGGCGGAAGTTTTACCGCCTCGTTGGTTTGCCAAGATAGTCGGTAGTTCACCTTCACGCCCCAAACTTTGCTTACTTCGGAACATTAACAAAGTATTGGGTTGGGCAATAAGTTCATGCCGTTTTCCATGGACATCAAACCTACTGTTTCTCACAAACAGCATCAATTACAACAAGGGATTTATATAGCCCCTTTCCTCCGCTAATCATGCTATCAGAGACGGAGCAGCTCCTTTCCTTTCCATGAAAAGCCACATTGTTTGAGATGACTATATTTGTGACCATCGACTGCAACTCTTGAATGGAAGTCTAGAAAATGCCAAAAAAGGTGGTTCACGACTGCTTTAGGCTTGCATGAGTCGCAAGCGTAAAATTACTTTTAATTCTAGTAGCATCTCGGTTCTCGTTTTGGTGGAATTTGCCCAGAAGAGACGCGCCTTCTCATTATCAGAGGTAACCTTGTTTGAGCCCTTCGATGTACATACATAGGCGAAATGGATCACTTGAACTTAGGTGTTGCTGAGATATAACATTCGTAGTGATTCCTCTTTACATCTACAGCAAAACCTAGCGGATATACGGCTCATTGCCCTCAAAACTCCAGATTCAGAGGAGGGACATCCGCCAGGCTAAATTCCACCTCTCAGAGGCGGGCATCTGCTTCTGTGCAGTCCTTCCAGCAGTAATGGCTTTTTTGGACTTCATAGATATCCGTCACCTTTTGAGCTGCATTCGATCCGCGAACTGGAACAGCAGTAGCCGTCGTAGATCTTCGTACTAGCCGGTTTGGAGGATCACATTCTACGCGATAGAAAACGAGGTGTAGCACGAGTTGAGAAAGTCGCTAGAAATATTTGTAAGGAAAGAACAAAGAGCTACAACATCATGTGTAACAACCTCTCGAACAAATTTTGAACCTCAGTAAAAACTCAAAATGAAAAAATGCACGAACGTACATATAGCCCAACCTAGTAGCTTTGGCATGAAATTTTTCATTTAATATAGAGTCTCTACCTCTTTCCTTTTCAAATTTTATTTTCTTTCGAATGTGATTTTTTGTCCCTTTGGGGGATAACTCCAAGATTCATGTCAAGAGTTTAGTTTCGGTGAAAAACACAGCCCAAGCCGAAACCAACATGCCTGAGAGAGCTGGAAGAAGCACTCAACGAAAACAAGTTTCGGAGAGCGGTAAACGTCAAACGGAGAGCGTAAGACGAAAAGCGGTGAATTCAGCACAATCCCTGCCTTGAGCCTGTCCCACCCTGCATGGTATAGTCACAAGCATGATGCACTTACGTTTCTGGCTTAAATGGACTCTTTGAGATGTTTTTAAAAGGGCGGGACGAACAGTTCGGAATTTTTACGAACAAAATTTTTCAGCAGCTCTGCAAGAATGGCAGTGGCAGTGATCACAGCAGCTTAGTCAACCCTTCGAGATGTGCAGAGCACTGGTGATGGCTTTAGCTTGCTCTTCTTTGGACTACAGAAGCAGGCATTCCAGCGGGTGGATCTGCATGTGATTTCGGCTCTAAATGCTAAATTGGATGAGGGTGAGGTGTTTAGCGTTGTTCGGTTGCTGTTTGGTTGGTATCCGGCGGGTACTTAGCTGACTGGTAAGGTTTTCAAAGCCCCCCTCGCGACAGGTACTAATTCTCCATCGGATTCTTCGTAAAATGGCGAGCCTGCTTCTTCCTGCTTTGAGGCACTGGACGCTGGGCTCCAGAATTAGCAAGGTCTTTTTGTTTGTTTGATGACCACTGAGTCTTTCAGTCGTAGTTTTTTTTTCCGGTTTCAATCTTTTTTGTGTCATGGCAGAGCACCTTCGAGAACATCTAATAAATAAATGAATTCGATCACTTTTCTGATAGCTGTTCGACCCCTATACGGAAAGTGAACGGCAGTCAAACCGCGACCATAGCGACTCAGTAACAACCGAGCAGCACTTAAAGGTTACCCCAACTTGGTCCCTCCTTGTACACTGAACTCGAAAAGACATTCGACTCCAACTGCGGGAATGCCAGAGACATGTGGCTCAAAAGCCGCCCGAGAACAAGTTCGCTCGGATTCGCTGCCGCCTCTGGGAACCATGTAGAATTACACTCGCACACATGGACGACAAGAGTCAGAGAACAGAAAAAAAAACTTTTTATAAATGAAGCAGCACAAAATTTAACATCATCTCTAGGGCGATGGCAGCATGTGGGATCCTGAGATCCTTGACGTCACTGTTTCGAATGGAAGAAGCGGTTTTCAGTCAAAAGCCCACTAAAGAGAAGAATGAGCACTCATTAGGAACGATGTCCTCATCAGGATCGACCTATTCATAGGTAGCATCCACGGCAAGTACAACAATTCCTCGCTTAGAGACGGCGGACTCAATGAGCTCTTAATATGTATTCATTGCAGAATGGGTAATTACTATCTCGAAAACGTCGGAACAGGTCAAAACAATAGGACTTTGACCTCGTTCAATTCTGTTTCCTCGGAATTGAGGGGCTCTTACTTAACTCTCATTAGCGCTTCTTTTGAAAGGAGTGAACCGGAAAAATGGTCTACTCAAAGCAAATATATTAGGTTGTTGCAAAATCGATGTCGGATTTTGACATTTGGATTTTGAATTGTCGTAACTCGGCAAAAAATGAACCTTTTCTGTCGCTTTAGTACTCATTTGAATCAGCACATCTTCGCCATTTTTCAAGCTGAGCTTTCGTTCCACTAGGGCTGAAGCCAAGCTCTTCGGACGCAAGAAAAGCGGTGAGATCGTTTTGAGCTAGCGTATTTTTGCGGCTTATTCTTTCTCTCAGGGGTGGGTCCCTCCGCTTGTATTTGTGGTCATCTGTAGGGGAACGGTCCCCTGAGTGAGGCTTATAAGGGGGAGTCTTGATCAGCGGCTGCATCTACTTCCAGAGCGTCTGGAGTGAAAAGTGTGGTCTTGAGCCACTGTGAAATACTGAAGGATAATCGAACTGGATCCACTTCTTCAGTTTTTCCTTCATGCTCGTTTCTCCGATGGCCCCAGAAATAATGGAATAATGAACCTCAAGGTCACCTTCGAGATATTGAACAGGTCTCCTGGTGATAGCTTGCAACAGTGCTTTCAAAACGGCGTTGACGTCATCGAATTTTAGTCCATAACTCTGAGGCACGTGTCTCCAATACCAAGTGACTTGGGCCAACACTGGGCTACCACTTTGTTGAGCATTCTCTTCTGCATAGGTTGGTAACATTTCATGTCCAAGCCAATCTCTTGCTGTGGAGTTCGAGTCCACGAAACAGTCTGGGACGAATTTTAGCGGACGAGTACATTTTGATCCAAGCCCGAAAACCACAACAAAAGTGGGCAGATCTGAACAAAAATGAATATGCAGAAAGAGAAAGAAATGAGCTTTAGAAAAGGTACAAAAATGGTGGAAGCAGCATTTCTTTTTCCAAAACATCACTCCAAAGTTCGTGGTTCAAAAATCCGACATCGATTTCGCAACAACCTAATAATATCGGTCCACATGGCTCCGTCCTAAGGAAAGTCTTGCTCTGGATTGCTAGTGGTAGGAAACACCCAAAAATTCAGGGTAAGATTTTCTGCTCATGCCATACGCTTTGGAAGGTGACGTTATTCCCAATGCCATTTACCTATGTGAACTCATGTGTTTAATGGATTTCTCATTTTTGCATCACTTCACCAAGATTGAACTTTCTACGCGGGAATTGATAGGCTGGTACAGTTGAGGCCTAGCCTGAGCATAACACAAGTGCTGTTGCTTTACCCTACCTTTCTACCCGCAGTGGTTAACGCTTCAGATAAATACATCCAGAAGGACCTTTGTGTACTACTACCATTCACAATTCTGCCTTGCTTATACTTGTTTGTTGCTGCGCACCACTAGTGGTATTATAAACAAAAAATAAACAAATAAATAAATAAATAAATAAACATCGCAGAGTTATAGACTATTGTGTTCCCACACGAAAAATGGCGACTTCCAGTAAGAGAAACCGTGGCTCCCGTGGTGTTAGAAGTCTCTACTTTCAGAAATCAAAATGTTGAAAAAAATACTTTAACTTTGAGTAAGTGGAAGATGAGTACAAAACCAATATTAGTAAGAAGGGGAAACTACAGAACTTGATTAAAAAGGAGATTGACTTACAAAGGGTACTGACTCGAAAATGATACGCACCTGCATGGAACCTGCGTACTGTCAATTTTGTCTATTGGAAACTCCTAATTTCAAATTGTGAGCTGGAAGTTGGAGGTACCGCCGTGTTGTTATCGGTCACTCACTTTCAGCATGATAAAAAATATGACTAGTACGCGCTGAATTAACTGAATGTTGTGCGATCTACGCTCAGTACATTGTTTGATTTTTCAAATCGACGACATACTATACACACACTCGGCGACAAGTTCATTCACTGGTGGTGCATTCCTACGCACCCCATAGCAGCACTGAGACAGGACCAAAGGCTTGTGGCCCTAACAATTCCGTTTTACATAGCTGGGATTCAGGTGGTAAAGGTTAGATGGTTCAAAATCACAGCAAATCTGCATGCGGCAAGGGCACACATCGGACTCCACACTAAACATTCGAAGGGCTTCCTTAACAGCTCAGCAGTGGCGGGTGC
>JARK01001535.1:147860-202676 GCA_000688135.1 Ancylostoma ceylanicum
GTGCAGGAAGTGGGCGGGAGGGGGGGGGTGGGAAAAAATTGGGGTCTCCGCCGTTTTGGGGACCCGAATGGAAAATTAATAAAAATATCAATTAGAATATAAAACAATTAATAAAAATTATTTAAAGGAAATAATAAAATAAATAAATGAAAATACACTAATGCAAGATTTTTACTTGTAATGTAAAGTGATTTCGAAAAAAAAACCCATTCTCGGGGGGGGGGCCACCCCCTGCGTCCGCCACTGCAGCTAGGTAAGGAGGTTCCAGGAAATGTCAGGTGGCATCCAAGGTGCATCGCCACCAGCTGAAAAATTCCAGAGTGCCTGCAACACCTCCCCATTCTTCTCTGGCGATCATTCGTGGAAAGACAAGCGTGGAATGTAAACAATCTCAGCGGGTCAGGCATCTCCGGCACTTCCTCAAACAATCGCGCGAGTAAGACGACTCCGCCCCCGCAGAATTCGTGGATCACCAGCATATTGTAAATCTTACTTAAAGATAGGCTGAAGCACTCATTCTTAATAAATTTGGCTTGTGCCCTCGATAGCAGACAGGGAGAGTAGGGAAAAGCAGAAGAGACCGCTTTTGTTGTGTAAAGATTCGGAGAGAAACATGACAATCACGTAATTCTGCATTGAAATAAGCAAAGGTCGGGCACAGCCAAACACAGCTGACGAAATGCACCTTGACGGAAACGACAACGCCTCAAAGTCAAGGTATTTCAAGCGCTTCAACTGAGCATGGACGTTCCGAAGCGACAGCTGCGTCTATTAGTTCAATGGCTTTCGAGCACAACGGCTCCAAATCTTGCTTGAGGTCGTCTGGGCACCTATCTATTGATAGTGTTCAAGCAATCAGCCACCTCATGTTCATAAACACTACGGAAATCGATCACAGATGTGTACATATATCCACTCGTTTCACAGTGAGATATCCTTGTGCGGTATCCGTGAACGGTCAATAATGATCTAATTTTTCACACTCAAAGATTAAATATTCAAAGATCAAGTAAATAATAATAACAATAATTCAATGATAATTCAAATTCAAAAATTAAATGAACAAATAAATTCAATATGAACTCTTTCATTATCTCATATTATCTCTGATCAATTCATCCCACCTGTGACAATTAGTGAACACGCGGACGGATTAATTTTAATGGATAGAAAAACGGACAAAGACTCGAGATAATGGATATATTACCTTGATGCAGAAATAATGCGCGTTTTTCGCTGCATCATCAGTGGTGCGAAAAACGTCTGGTTAGTCTCAGCTGGGAATATCCAACTTTTTGCGGATTACAACGATAACAATCGACTTTAACACCCTTGAAGAGAGTTACGTATGAGGTTCGAAGTTCAAAGCTTGAAAACGCACATTATTTGTGGACCAGCCTAACGTAACCATTGTGGCTCCTTTCTGTGGCTTAATGCCTGGATACGTGCCCAGAAAATCGTTACTGCATTTGTTACACTTGGCAAGCTATTGTAAAATGCAAATGAATCCTATAGTGACGCCTGAGTCGTGATTCAAATAAGCAAAACCGAGTTTACAGGAAGTGTAGACGTGTAATTATCTTCAAATTCGTAGCAATAACTATACAGATCTCATTTCTGCATACAGTCATTAATTTGACGAATACCTTATGTATATCTAATTTCACCATAAATAGAAAGTTTATCCACGTTCATAAGACACGATGACGACGGAGATAACAATGGAATGAAAACAAGCAGTGGTGTGTATATAAAAGTGTGATGCAGCACTACCGTATCAGTTTTTCTTCTGGCATTTCCACTTCTTTCATTTCATTTGTAGCCTTAGTTACTGAATCTAAGTTTAACTAACAAGGGAAGGATAATTGGTGTGTGTGTGGCCAGCAAGATGAATGCTATTTTGTGCAAGTTGTGACGTTGTGTTGTGACGATCACGAATCCACTTTCAGAATCGGCCAATCTGCTCTCTGTGATGAGCTATGTATGTTTAGTTTTGGTGCTCCTTTGCAAACCCTGAGACCAGCATACAAAGAGGCCTAGTAGCACAAAGACAGATCCCTCTTTCTTCAGACAGGCACTTAGAGGTTCAAATCTTGCCGAGCAATGGTAAGCACTGGTCAAAACATCGAGATTTCCTACAGTTAGATTGAAAATGAAGGAAAGCTTATTATAAGGAGAAATGCTTATTATAACTGTTATTTTCACAATATCGAAAAAGGGCACAACTCATCAAAGAGAGCGGATTGGTCAAATTCCGAAAACGGATTTGGGCTCAGCGTCGCAAGCAGCACAAGACAGCATACGCCATGAATGGCCAGCCATTCATGGCGTACCAAGCATCCTTCCATTGTAGGATTGCGCTTTGAGAATGATTCACGCTTTCGGTTTTTCAAGGACCAAGGGACCACAAGCACACAAAGCTAGCTTTCTCATTTGCAATCCAAAACAAAACTAGTGCGTGATAGGATGTGATCTCATCTGAATACTCGTCCACAAAACCACATTTTAGGCATAATGCCCTACAACTTTACCAGTTTCCTATACCTCTATGAAATAGCCTTTCCTCAGTACGATTATTAGAATGAGCTATGCCACAAGTAAAGCAAATGCAGTTCGAGCGAAACAAATGATGGTTAAAATGGATCCTGTAGACACTTCCGGGCAGAAGAACTATTTGTTTAGTTCTGAACAGTTGTTGGAGCGCGGACCACTTCGAAGAAAACAAGCTCAATGAAAGAATTAGTCTAGCTTACTCATAGTAAACATTTGGAGAGGAGGAAGGTATTTGTAACACCTAGGTAGGAAATTTAAGAGATACGGAGCATATGCCTGGGGGCGACAGCTGGATGCCTCTAAGCAGTGCAATGAGGAAGACAATGAAGTGCTACTCTAGGGTTTCAGCAGGTATCTGGATGAAGTTTGTGAAAACTTATAGATACTCAATACTGGAATTAACAACTACGTGTAAGGGTTGTAAGTTGGGGGTGATTGTCTTCTCCGTAACGAACGATTTGCCGCTGTCGTTTTCTCAAGCATTTAATATTATCCGAAAAATGTCCGACCCCTGACGTGTCCGAACGAAAATGGAGGTTGTATCCTCCACGCCGACCTTCGGAAACCTTTCCAAACTAAACTGTTTGGTATTCCTCAATCTTTGACTTTTACAAGTTTATAAGATAACCGACCAAAACCGTGAAATTTCCTACTCCGTGTTTCATGATCTCCACTGGTCAGTCAGCGAATTTCGCGAACATTTGCTGTAATAATTGGTTATATCCACTCAATGTTCGAATTCTTGAAATGGTCCCGGACAAGGGCAAATGAACCTAAATTTCGGAAGCCAATCGATTTATCGATTGCCTTCCTCTTTTTCTATGCTATCAAAAGTCGTGTTTTTAAGTGTTCCATAGCGCAGACTTAGCAATACGTGGCTTTTCTTTGTCTCGTCGATAAATACTGCTACAGCAGAGGAACTGTAAACAAATTGCGATGTAGCCAAAATTTGGATGAGGTGCTATTTCAAACCATGGAGCAATCACATCTTTCAAGACAGCAGTCATTCTCAACGTAGAAGAGATCGAAGGGTCACGGGCATTAATTCTGGACAAATTTTGAATTGATGTGCTGCAGTTTCGATGTAGATTCTGTTTTACGCAAGAACTCCAATTCATTACTACAAAGACCATAGTAGAATACAGGGGGGGCATAAGTTATTGTACATTGTTTGCTGGCTTATTACTGTGCGGTAGTGCAATGTTTTTCGACAAGCTAATTATCGTTTGATAGCACTGGATTTCCTCTGTTTTCTGGTTACAAACATGCCCTGGATACTGGGGATATGGCGGAGAAATTTTAGCGGAAACTTTAAGCTCAGATTTTCGGTGCCGCCAAATGCACTGATTCAGCCCGGAATTCCGGAGCAAAACAGCTACAAAAACAATTTGTGACAACGGATTCAAGCGGGATAAAAAGTAGTCTCGTACTCTTGAAGCCTATTTCGAGATGTATGTGCAAAATCCACTGAAGATTGATGTAGATAAGAGCACAGGGCGAGACTGTTCCAAAAATATTCGGATGAGAAAACCAAGCCTTAGGTTTCGAGGAGCATAACTGGCCTGGATCTGGGCCTGTTGATGGGGCTGTATAGCCATTCTGCAGCATTTTTACTCTAGTTTTCAGATCACTTCAAGAACCTAGCTGACGTCTTGTCTTTTATTGGAAAAATCCCTAGAACGCAATTTTGGTGCAAATTTGCCATTACCGGTAGCATGGAGTAGCCGTGGTTTTCTGCCCGCATATTTACTAAATTTGATTTTGTTTGATGTATATGTTGAAGACTCCGGTGCTTTATATGTTTACTGGTTAGCTTTCGGCATTAATGCCTTTGTCAAACCTAAATGTTACCAACAAATCGCTTTCTCATCATAAGCTAACAAGCATGCAAAGTACAATAACAATAACAATACCAAGTGGCCGATAATTAACAAGTCTTTCGACTTCGGAGCCAGTGATGGATGTTACCTATATTTGGTAGCTTAGCTAACACGTGAACACAACTTAACATGAGCAACCAACCTCACCCCTACGCTGTTAACTATAAAATAAGACTGTTGCGGAAAAGCTAAAGATATTGAGGCGCTTATACTTCCAATCAAGAAATCAATCGCAGCACTTCCCTCAGCTCCTCCTTGTTGTTGATTTCGGGGTTGTGCCTCTTTATTTCAACCGCCTCCATGATTTTTCTTTCTAAAGTTTGTGTCAGATGACGGTGAAGGACGGTTACTCGGAAGGTCGGAGCGCGCTCAGTTGTGTGTTTCAAGGTGCGATGCCTTGAAAAGCTTTCCGACGGGTAGGAGACAGGGTTCGTCAACGCCCTGCGGTGTTCATAAAATCTCTTTCGTAATGGTCTCATAGTCTCTCCCACATACTTCTCTCCGCAACCATCACACTTGATGAGGTATACCGTACCCCGCAGCTGACATATCTTCTCTTCGTTACAGTACTGGCAGTCAGCCTGGGGGCATTTCTCTTCGTAAATGCGGGTAGAAGTCAAGAGGTGCTTCAGTGTCGGCGGTGGGTGAAACGCAAGTCTAATGGGTAGTCCCGATTGTTTCACCACTTTGTTGACTGCTCGTGCTGGTCGGTCTCCCACATAAGGAAGGATTAGTGGAATCCCATCCGGTGTTGAGTGTGGGAGCCAGGAAGCGATTGTGGCAGGATTCCCGCTATAACCGTTCTCTTCAAGTATGCGTGCTATCGTCATTTCTACTGTCGAGTCTATAGCTCTGCACAACTTGTCCTTCGTCCTGATCAGATTTCTGACCACATTCGCCTTGATAAAGTGTGGGTGGGCGCTCCTTGCATGTACCAAAATGTTGGCCGATACCTCCTTTTTGTGCCACACATGTTCCATCTGACCATCAATGAATCGAACCTTAGTATTCAGAAAAGGGAGATAACCATCGTTATCAGGCCTCTCCATCGTGAACGATACATTTGGATCAAAGGAGTTCAGCTTCTCGAAAAAGGTTTCAACCTCCACTTCAGTCGTACCCATCACAAACACAACATCAATATATCTCTTGTAAAGAAGGATGCCCGAAGTCAGTGTCATTCGCTCGACGTGGTCCAGGAATATTATTGCCAGTAGAGGTGCGATACGGTTTCCCATGGCCAAGCCTCGTCTTTGCTCATAAAATCGGTTTTCGAAGCGAAAGACATTACAGGATAACACAGAGTTTATCATGGTTGTGATATCGTCTGCGTTGAAACCCATAGTCGATATTTGGCCTTTGTGTTGTTCGAAGAGGGAAATCACGGATCTGATCGCACTGTTGTTGTCGACGTTGGTATACAGTGATACCACATCAAAGCTGGCATAAGCTGCTGTAGGTGGTAGTTCACATTCCGAAAGTGAGGACAAAAATGCTTCTACGTTCACTATATGTGCTCAAACAAACTGAAGCAAAGGTGAAAGCAGCTGCACTAGAAGCCAACTCAATCTGTCTGAGGGGCCACCACAAGATGACACAATGGGGCGCGCTTTGATTGTGCTGGCGGAAAGATGGAGATGTGCAACTGACGCTGGTAGTTTGTGCGTTTTCACCAAGCAGTAGAACGTAGGCACAACTGGGCACGAATCCGAGAGAGCGTTAGCGATATTTTGGCCAAGTCTCGGCTTTACCACAGCTGATATGGCCTCCCTTACTTTTTCGCATGTACTTCGAAAAGCAGCGACGGTGGTCTCAGCATAGGTTGTTGAGTCAGACAGCATCTGATTAGCGATCTCCTTATCCAACGATTGTGGTACGACAACAAAAGATCCGCATTTATCTCCAATCATGTATCGTAACCTGTCTTTCAACCGAATGAGCTTTTTGAATCCTCTTCGCTCGATCATCGTCAAATTACTTCGGTACTTCTGTGTTGTTNTCGAAAAGCAGCGACAGTGGTCTCAGCATAGGTTGTTGAGTCAAACAGCATCTGATTAGCGATCTCCTTATCCAACGATTGTGGTACGACAACAAAAGATCCGCATTTATCTCCAATCATGTATCGTAACCTGTCTTTCAACCGAATGAGCTTTTTGAATCCTCTTCGCTCGATCATCGTCAAATTACTTCGGTACTTCTGTGTTGTTTCGTTTTTGTAGATTCTTTGTATTGCAAGCTCAAGGCTTGCAACCTTTGAATCGACGCTGGGGATGGAACAAGGGCGCCGGATTCCTCGTGATGGAAAAGGCATCGAACACAGGAGTGTTGATTCTCGATTGAGTACTGTAGGTCCTCTCTGCATTCTTGAACGTAATCGGTGGGCAAAATGGTGAAAGCCACAAAGTGCTTCGTCGATTGTAGCGTTGGTTACCCGTTGAGAAATAGCGAAAGAGGGCCCAAGATTTAGGACGGCTGCCATATCACTGTCGATTTCATTAGTACCAATAACAACATGACGCTTAGGAGGAATCGCATTCATTCTCATGAAAGTTGGACGTGTTTGCGGTTGAGATCGTTCTCGCAGCTTCTTCAGCTTCTTCTCCAAGCGGCACTTTTCCTGTTGACGTAAGCGTTCACAAATGATCTGGTTGTGAGATGAGATGTTTCTCCAAGCTGTCGGATTGAGCTGAGATCGTAACTGGGATTTGGTATGGACGATGGTAAGGATGCACTGTCTTCTGCGGCGTCTTCTATCCGCTATTGCTGCTTCCAGCAACGCAGTTTTCAATTTGTTGATACCGCATTGGACCCCTTGATTGCGCTGGTATGGAAGACCAGAGAACCGCTTTTCAATGAAATTGGGGAACATGTGCTGATCTTTGCAAATTGCTAAGAAATCAAGTGCTTCGTCATAAACTACAGCTAGCTTTTTTCAAGGCATCGCACCTTGAAACACACAACTGAGCGCGCTCCGACCTTCCGAGTAACCGTCCTTCACCGTCATCTGACACAAACTTTAGAAAGAAAAATCATGGAGGCGGTTGAAATAAAGAGGCACAACCCCGAAATCAACAACAAGGAGGAGCTGAGGGAAGTGCTGCGATTGATTTCTTGATTGGAAGTATAAGCGCCTCAATATCTTTAGCTTTTCCGCAACAGTCTTATTTTATAGTTAACAGCGTAGGGGTGAGGTTGGTTGCTCATGTTAAGTTGTGTTCACGTGTTAGCTAAGCTACCAAATATAGGTAACATCCATCACTGGCTCCGAAGTCGAAAGACTTGTTAATTATCGGCCACTTGGTATTGTTATTGTTATTGTACTTTGCATGCTTGTTAGCTTATGATGAGAAAGCGATTTGTTGGTAACATTTAGGTTTGACAAAGGCATTAATGCCGAAAGCTAACCAGTAAACATATAAAGCACCGGAGTCTTCAACATATACATCAAACAATTGAAGCATGAAGCTCAGAGACAGAACAGTATTGAAATTTGAATTTCTTGAAAAACCCCGGATATGGCTGGAAAGAGCACTTTTTGCTCTTCGAAATGCGTATGGACTGTGAAGTCCATTTCGATGATTTTCTGGATTTTTTAGAGAAAAGTGTCACAACAACCCACTTTTCTCAAAAATTTGTTTCGAGGCCAACTGCTCGATAGCGAATCCTTTCCGAAAAAGCGGATCTTAACTAGAAGATACTTTGAAACTAGAAGATACTTTGAACCTTCCTCTATTCGGAAGAGAAAAAAGCGGAACAGTGCATGGGTTCCTGGCGAAGAAATAAAAGATCAAACGTTGTACAATAACTTATGCCCCCCCCCTTGTATATCCAATTGCTACCTACTTCCCCTTTTTTCATGATAAACAATACATTCCACAATTTTTGTCGAAAAGATAGCCGGATTGCTCGCGCGGCTTCGCGGCGTTGCGGTCACAATATCGCTTCGGGACCCACTCGACTCTCTCCCTTGGTGCATGCTTCCTCCTCCTCCATCGTTCAGGTCTCGCCGCGATTGTGCAGTCACTGATCCCGTCTAACTTTTCGAGAGGGATGGTACCAATTTTGGAACTAGTTGACTATGTATGCAACGAATGGAGGCCGGATCGACATTCCACGGACTAAGACCTTACAGGTTAGTTTCTTATTATCCACAACCTTCCTTCTTCCTGAAGAGTTCCGGAAGGACTTGTTAATCGCTTTTGCTTGTGGTTCGTCTAAGGGTAGAACAAAAAGGACTTTCTTTTTGAAATTTTCATCTTTCCTTTTTACTCTTTTTTAGCATTTATTTGCCTGTGTTTATGGGGCAATTCAGTCTTACTTTTGGTAGGGATAGAGTTAAAGAGTACAGCAGCCTACGAAAGCACTTATATCGTGCTTAATGCACAAACAAGCAAGTGTAATCTCAACTGCTATTCATCCACGTCATCGGTCCATTCGCAGTTCTCACGACACCGCATGCTAACAAGCAGGAAGTGGCTGGGAGGCCACCGACTATGCTGCCCTTCATAACCCACGCGCATAAACGAGTCCTAGTAGTGTATCTTCAGAATTAAAGGGGGTGGGGGAGAGAAGTGCAAACGACACCGGAAAACATTTATTAAACTTCTTCTAAAATCTATTATTGCGCTCACAACAGCCACAAATTCTTCCCTAGCTTTTGAAACTACAATGGTCGTAGAAATTTAACAAAAACGAACACGAGCCAGTAACTATCTACCCTACCGATGATCCTATTGGATAGGAAACAACTCCACACGCAGGTGCATGTGTAAAATTCGAGCTAAAACACAGTCGCCATGAGAACATCACAAACATCCACACACAACAGAACAGACAATTCACACTACTAAATAGCGATCTCGTTCACAAGTTCTGCATACTAGATCTTCAACCAACCAGAAAAGAGCCTTCAGTCAGCGGTGACCTGAAAAAAACAATTTAAACTGCAATTTCCTGAGAATTCTTGGCACAGCGGAATTTCAATTTTCTTTCAACGGTTTAGAACTTAGGTTCAATAAAGCATATTAGCAAAACGATTAGGAATTTATTTTTGCACCCCGAAGAAAAGTGCTACTAGAGAATGTCGACAGGTGCTGCCTTTAATATAATATTCGTTGTGTTAGCCACAGCATTACAAAAATCAGCTTCTTGAACAAACGGCCAACATTGGGTGGCTGAACCAAAATCGCGGAAGTCAGTTCCGACTGCAACCGCAAATATATATACAGTCTGGTAGCATACACAGGGCGCATGATCTGACACTGGCCGCAATTACGTCCGCTTGATTTCTAAGCCTACTCCACTAGGTTTCGCTGTGAATTTAGTGTCATTCCTTCTATTTTGGCGTGCTGCATCTATCTCCTTTTCTGTGGCGTTCGCCCATCGCTGGAAACAAGTGTGGCCGTAGTTGCGGATAATGTCAGATCATGGGCCCCCTGTTGGCTACCAGACCATATTTTGGATTGAAGGGTCTTGTAATTCCGTTAGAAATAAATTTCCCTTTACGAAGAAATGTACACTTTTCTTGGGTCAAAATGATATGCCCAAAATAAAAATTCAGTTACAACCAGAGATAAGGGCTCACTTTCTGCCGTTCGTGTGTAAAATACCGATCCGTAGCCATCAAAAAAAAATCTAGACGACTACAGAGCGTGGTCACACTTTCTCTTCTACTGTAGTTACAATTCATTTCTATCGTTGCAGCTATGGTTTATAAAGTCCCAGTATTTTGCTCGTATCATCTTAGAAGAAGACATTATGTAACGACTATCTTAAATAGCCGTATTAAGTACCATGTCATACAATGTTTGTCAAAAAATAATATCTGCCTCGCTATAAATTTATGTTATGTCTACTCTATGTAGCACAACCACTAGTTAAAATAAACCACTATATCACAGTTGGTGGACAAAGTTTGTTGTGGCGGCCGCGGCAACCGTCACTAAGCGTCATGGCTTTGGCTTTTTCGTTCGCCTTGCTCGGTTTCATTGAAGGATTCATGGTTTGCCAACTTGAAGGAGATGTTTTAGTTTCTCACAGTGACGTTCTGAATCGTTTGTCTGTCGTCGTACGTGTCTGTCATTGTAGAGGAGTTGTTCTACGCCTATTTTCGCGTGTTGAGCACGTCTATATTATGTTTCCATCTATGCCTAATTATGCATTGTCCTGCATTTTCGTGCATAATCAAATGTAAAAGTACAGACTCGATGTAAGGACTCATTTTTAATTAATTGCAAAATAAGCAAGGGAAAACAGACGTTGAACAACTATTCTACAGTAAAAGTCACGTACTACTGCGGGCAAACTACTCAGAATGTCACTGTGAAAAACTGAAACATCTCCTTCTGGTTGGTAGAACATGAATCCCGTGATGGAACCGAACAAGCTGAACGAAAAACGCAAGGCCGTGACGGTTGTCGCGCTCCAGTGCGAAGCCGCGACGCGACGTCCGCAATGAACTCTGTCCACCAACTGTGATATAGTGGCTTATCTAGTTAGAGCCATTGGTGAAATCATTTGAAAAGCGCAACTTTGCATGTCCTCCTCCAAAAAAAAAGCGACTGATCGTGAGGGGTATATCCAAAAAAAGAATCAGTCAAGCGCGAATATGAACGAATTCAAACTCACCAGATCTACTGGATATTGAGACTCTTCTTGCACATCGCAACAACATGTGCTGCATTGGGCAGAGCTGCATCCTCGAGATGGTGAGCATATGGCATCGGCACATCTACTCCTGTTACACGGAGGATTGGAGCATCCAAGTAGTCCCACGCTGGCGATTCGTTTACTTGAGCACAAATCTCTGCTCCGACACCTGTAAAGCACAAGCACATCGGCATTTTCTATTCTGAACGACTACAGTACTCGAGAACATTGTGCCAACCTGCAAACGGCCAACCCTGTTCTACGGTTACCAGATGGTGCGTCTTCATAACTGAATTTTTGATCGTCTCGAAATCGAGTGGACGTAACGTACGAAGATTGACTACCTAAAGAGAGCATGCGTCCAATTAGACGGAACGTGCAAGACTCATGAGGGCAAATAAACCTATTAGTGGTGAAATATGGCTCATCTCAGTGATGAATCAGTGCCCCTCACACCTAATTAATCACTTTGCTCAACAGCCAAGGAATAATGACCCTTTGTACTTACCTCAGCTGACACACCAAGGGCTTCAAGCTCCTTGGCCGCTTCGAGGGACAATTCAACGCCTTTTGAGAAAGAAACAATGGTGATATGATCTCCTGGCCTGCAAGTCAGTAGTAGTTAGTTGTGTAGAGTGTGAATATGGGTAGAGGAGATCCCAGTCAGAGATGTTATTAACCCACCGTTCGATTTTACATTTTCCTATCGGCAAGACAAAGTCATCCTTCAATACTTCATCACTGACTGGGAATGAGTGTCCATAAAGGATCTCGTTTTCGAGGAACACGACTGAAACAAATTTAATTTCATAAAAACATGCAGAAACTATGTAAGTTAGCTTCAACAAATTCAGAAGATTTAAAGCGAGCTGATTCCTGTCTGAATTCAATAACTATTTCGCACAAATTAACACACACCCTCGTTCTGATATCCTAACCATGTGCTAGGAATTACTATAAGATAAACTTTTGTTTTCACCTGGTGTAAGTTCATCCATTCTCAACACATTAACCATTACACTACCCCTGCTACCTCATGAGCGAAACACGTGCTAGTCGAAAGCACACCAAACGTCTCTCGCTAACCTTTTTATGATTGAAAAAAAAAACCCAGGCGGGCTTTTTCACATCAAGGTCATGCGCCAACAATACTACACCATATTGATCGTTTCGAAAATTTTGTAGCAATGACATGGGCAAAGTAGAAGAAAATTAGAACGCATGTAGGTGAGACAGTCTGAAGTTGGACCACCTCAAGTTGGGATATGTACATGAAACTATTTATTCTCGAATAACGGCTGCTAAAACTCAGGCACATTCAACCGCTTATGAACAGGAAATAACTTCCCTAAAGAAAAGAGGTGTCTCTCTGATAAACTAGCACTAAATAAGACAGCTCTAAATGCAGCACTCACGGAAATTCTCACAGCTGCCATAAGCTTTTACTGCATAATAATCGCTTGCGAGAGAATCACAACGGTGAGCAAAACAAAAAGAGTTTGCCTTTACGTGCAAGGACATTGCAAAAAATCTACATTGACGCTGTAGATTTTTGGTATCCGCCGCGCCAGATAAGGCAGACTCGGGCGCATGTACATGAGCACGTGAATTTAGCATGGCGGGACATACGAATGACAAGGGTAGTCCAATAAGATACACGGAAATCAGCGCACCGTTTTCGTGAATTTCTTGCGCCTGTCGCGCTATATCATCACTGAGTATAAAATCTACGCCACTGTAAACGTCTGAATACAACAGAATCACCGATATGAAAATTTCCGTGAGTGCTACGTTTAACCGCAAATTTCCTAGAAATTTTGACCATTAACTTCCGCAAAAAACAAACGCATACATTCTTCCACGAAAGACTTTGAATATGGGAAAGCGCTGCTGCACTGCATATATGTTCCATCCCCCCAACAGTTTCGCGTTTTTGTGCCTTATGCTGGTCTACCTATACCATAGGAGCGCGAAAATTTCAAACATACAGGGGTATCAAAAAGTTTCCGGCCTAGACCACTTACACTAAAGCTACTGCGATGAAATTTTAAACAGAATAAATAGAGACCACTCGAAGGTCAACCCACGTTTCATCATGCCATCCTGTTAAAATTTACCAGTTTTATAAGCAGTTTTGTCGCCTGAGAACAAACACCAGACCTAAGCTTTATTTCGTAATCGTTCTCGTTCCGCCGAAGAGCCGTTTCGAATTTCCGGATAGATTCTGGTAGCTGGGCCCTGAACTCTGCTTACGAAGTAGCGGAATTAGCGAAGTGCGTCCACATTCTCAAAAAGGAATACAGTCTCGTGAAAGTGAATGTTCCGTTGGAGAGTTTGAATTCTATGGTTGAGTTTCTGCAGTAATTTTTCTTGATTGCTTTGAGAATGCGCTGGAATAAGGCAATATTGAATATACCTTCTTCCTTAGGGTTCATACAAATGTAGTCATGTGGCACGAGATTTTCTCTGTTTCATGGAACCTTTGGTGAAACGTCTCCATCTCCAAGATTCGTGTTCGATCGCACTAATCTCCGACATGTGCCTGTTTCGATCCATTACCGCATGCTTAGGAGTTCAAACCTTGGCACTAAATTCGCTAGTCATTGCCAGTCAAGAAGCACTGTGAAGTATTGTTCCCGCTTTTTTCGGAACGATCAAAAATCCTTTTCGACTGTTCAACGGAATTTTCCTGTGGAGCGCCGAGAAGGTTTTGGAGAGTCAAATTTCTGCGAAGCTTCGAATTGTTGGATGATTGCCCAGGGAATTCCCAAAGATAGTTCTAGATAGCTAAAGTCCTTGCCCAAATACTGACATCAAAATCTGTTTGCACTGTCCAGCGCATTTCTACACAGCTGCAACAATTTTCCCTCATCTTGACTCTGTTCGTTGACCAGAGGGCGCTCCATTACTGATCGATTCTGGCACCCTCAAAAACTCCGTATTCGAGAATTCTACTTGGGAATGCTAGAAGACTTCCGCCTTGTTTACAATTGAGAATGGGATTCAGATTTTGTTCAGTAGAACTTGTTGACGGAACAAAAAGTCAACAGTATTTTTCGCTTGATTCACAATTTTTTGGGAGGTACCCATAGTCTGGATTGAACAAAACGTTCTGGTTTCCAAACGCACTAACGAGATCTAATAAAACCTTGCGTTCAAGCATGAAAGGCTTCCTCCTACACGATCATCTCGCAATTGCACGGAAGTATGGAACAGACAAACGGAGGCCGGAAACTTTTTGATACCCCTGTACATCGGAAAATCCACAGTAATCAGATAGAAATTCACTAATAATGACAAGCTCGCATTTCAGTTCGGGGAAATAACTTTTAAGCAGGACAACTACATAATAGTGTAGTATAGTAACAAGTGAGAAGATTGATGAGGTGAGCCAATCCTGAGAACGGAATTATATCGGTGTGTGAACACTACGACTCTATTCCACTTCCACAGATCCGAGAACTCCGAAAAAGAATTTTTTCAACGGAAACTTTGCACAACGGGGATATTTGCTGTACTGAACACGAATATCTCATCTAGTTTTTACAGTGACTAGATTTTCATAGGATTACGCTAAGACAACTGCGCGAAATTTATCGAAAATGGCGATTTCCCTAGAAAAACGGGTGTCACGAAAAATTACGCACCTCAAATACCTTCCCCCACTTATGCGTAATTCCAGGAGATTCTGTGACGTATCCACACTATACTTGTCGTAAACTTACAGAACTTGAGTTACTGAAGAAAACGGTTTCGTGTTCACTACCTCAAATAACCGACCTATGTCAAGATTCAGCCAAAGATGTTTTCAAATGGCGCCAATGAAAGAATAGAACCGAAAGAGGAGTTCTCAAATTGTAAGAAAAAAAGCATTTAACAGTTGCCATATACAAAAGAGAATGAAAGAATCTCAAATCAACTGCATTTAAAGACCCACCTGGGTTATCATCCCTGATTGCAGCCTTCAGGAGACCCTTAGCGTCCTCAGAACTGTATGGGGCAATTACCTTAAAATTCATCGATAGTACATGCAGATACAAGCGATATGATTGTGTAGCAAATGAGCAAAAAAAAAGAAAAAAAAAAGGATTTCGCGCATTCTCTGACCAACAAAACTGTCAACGGAAATGTTTTCGATAAACGAACATTTAACAACTAGGCAGTGAAAAAAGTATGGAAACTATTCACTATTATCGAACAGCAGCAGAAAAAACAAATGTATGAAAGATCGCACTGAACAATTAATTTCCTTTTTCACTGACAGGAGGAATAGTTCGCCCATAAATGGAAAACCATGATGAATTTTCTAGAGATCTCTCTCATCCCATGGCTTTCACGTGGATATCAATACTAAGTTTAGAAGCCGTTCCAGTTGTTACTACTCTTACAAAACGAAAACTTTTGCAAGCGCAAAAGGAACCGGTTTCATAGCGTGCCAGCCTCGAATGCCTGGGACATCAACATGAAAAATTTATCAATGTACGACTAAAAGCAGCACTCTCAGACAAATCCTCGTTTTTTCGATGGTTTTTACGGTGTAGTTAGCACTTTGTGGTAGGAAATATTATCTTGAAGTGAAGAAGCCCACTGTATCTCTGTGCGCCTCCCCAGTTTTCTGAGCTGCATCCCTCCGCGGCCACACATCGAGTGAAACAAGATATCATTGTTCTGATACTGGTATTGTGAAGCCTTCCCCAGTCTTTGAAAAGTGGAACAACTCATCAGCATCAATGGATTTTCTGTTGATGTAACTGACAGAAGCCCCATCGTCAATAGCTTGTACACCATTGCATGAAATATTTCTGTCGAAAGCTGTAACGTGTGACTAAAAAGTAGCACTTGAGTGTAACTGACGCCATGCAAGCAATCGATATTGTCCCGCAGCTATTCAAGCCTGTGTTTAATTTCTTGAGATGCAGTACCTCAAACAAAGAACGAAAACTATTCCTTTTGTTGCTTGACACATTAGTTATTTTAAAGTTACGAGCGAAAAATAAAGCATCAGCCTATAACGGTGTTTACCCGTACAGATTGCCCGCAGTTTTCTTAGCACAAGGATTCCTTAGAGTAAATGTACACGATGGAAAGTCAACAGATGGATAATTTCTTGCAGAGTTCCACCGTTCACGTTATCCAGTTTAAAAGCAATGCAAACAAAAGAATAAGATACCTTTAGACCCGGACAATGAGCGAACCACGCAGAAAAATCTTGTGAGTGTTGAGCAGCGACACCAGCTGCAGCACCGTTAGCACCACGGAATACTATAGGACAATACACCTAAAAGCAGCAAAATCAAGTTAAGAAATGAACCACATCTATTTCAAAACTTCACTTAGTTATGCGGAAATTTCTGCGATTAAGAAGAGATCACCCACTGAGGTGTGAACGAACGATCACACCATAAATGAATCAGACCATACTGATAAGCAAACCCACCCTTCCTGCTGACATGTAGTAGGTCTTAGCGGCGGAGTTGATCATTTGGTCGATAGCTTGCATGGAGAAGTTGAAAGTCATGAACTCACAAATTGGACGAAGACCAGCGAAGGCAGCGCCAACTGCCAAACCTGTGAAACCCATAGATTAATAGACGAAGACTAAAACCACTGCTAGAAATGGCTATTCTCCAGCGAAACTCCACTTTGCAGAAGTTTTGGAGTACACTACATAGCTTCTTCATATAATGGATAAAAAAAGGAACCTTTACTAATCGTACGTATGCTAATAGAAAATGAGGAACAACTAGCGCAGTTGCAGCGTGGATCTGTTAAAAAACTTAGTAGATCGGCCCAATTTCTACTGCGTTACAGGTGAATTACATTGATTAATTTTTAAGAAGTTGTATTTGGAAATGGACCAATTGTCTATGAGTACAAGGTTCGAAAATGATATGGATATAAAATAATAATAAAACAAATAATTACATGGAAACGGAATGTAAAACTGCGGTCAATAATTCCACCACCATAAAAAAGAAATAATTAACTGCGAAATTTTCAAAACAGGTCTAACTAATACCTGTGAATCCCATTTCGGTAATGGGTGTATCAATGATGCGATCATCTCCATACTTCTTCCATAATCCCTTTGATACCTGAACAAGTTTTTCCATTGGGTAATGGAGGAAATATCAGAAAATGTGCAACATCCGCATGAAGAGAACATATACATCCACTATTTTTTGAATTACAAGGAACTTCGAATGGCGATATTCGGCCAGTTCTGCCCCAAAAATCTCACCATCAAAAAATTCGCCCAAGCGTCGTCAGTGGGGTTACCGTTGCTCTCGCTGATCATGAAAATCATTTTCACTCTGTACCGTGAAGTCATTTTTGTATGGTTACGCTAAGTCAACTGCATTGAAGCGCAAGGAAATGCGAATTTTATCGGGAAAAACGATAGCACAAATGCAAATTTTGTTAAAATTAGATCAGGGTCTGAAATGAGCATCATTTTCGTGATCAGGACAAAAAACAACCGGTGCAAGCAGAGCTCAGTCGGAAACTTTGACTACGAGATTTTCAGGGTAGAACTACCCGCACAGTGTCCGAAGCAAAGCCACGCTAACCAAAGAAGTATTCTTCATATAGAAAATAAGGGAAGTTGGAAAACATAGGAGGCAACTATAGAATTAGTTGAGCCCACCTTATAAGCTCCATCGTACTGGGCAACCTCCTCTCCGAGAAGAAAAACACGATCGTCCCGCTTAATCTCCTCGTCCATGGCTTGGTTCAAAGCATCGCGGACCGTCATAGCTAAAGTTACGAGATATTGAAGGATGGGTACATTTAAAGCCACAATAAGGAACGACATCAGTTCAGAAGGACAAGAAGATCGGAAAGAAAAAAAAAGAAAACTAATAACAAACCTTGTGCTGAAGCTAGAGTGCGTCTGCTTCCTTTGAAGAGCTGAGAAGCAGCAAGACGTGCGCAGCTTTTGAGAGCCATGGCGTTTCCTGGATATTACCTGAAAGAAATTCAATTGCTACTAGGAACAAACTTAAGCAGAAAAGCTCAAAAACGTTTCAACATCAAAATCAAAAAGAGGAGCCTTATAAGCAAGTGTACAGAGGTAAAGGGAATTGGGGAATGGATCCAGTATACAGGAGTTTAAAGTTAAGGCTTCCAAGCAGAAGCCTACGACCATTTACGACTTCCTCACTCTCAACTCCATTTCCGCCGAGCGAGGTCAAACGCACGACGATAGATCATGAAGGGGTGGGAGCGGTTAGGGTGTGGCAAGAAAAGGGTCACCACGCAGGTCAAATTTTCGTTCAAATGGTGTTATTATTCCCACCAGCCTAAGAGGACTGTTTGAAGGCCCACCTTCTATCCTGAGTCATCGTCAGACAGACAAGGTTTCTTAATTTTCTACACATGAGGACAATGAAATAAATACGGATCGACCGTTACTCTGACTGCTTGATGATAACGGTAGTGGCAGAGAAGCCTGTGAAAACCCGTAGAGTAAACCAAGCACCACGGAAAATGCTGAGAAAATCGTTAGCATGCAGCCGGACCGCAAAATTTCGTCTGCAGCTTTCACAGCGGGCGTTGCGTACCCCGCTGATTACCGTACCTCTAAATCGATTGCGACGAACTTCCGCATTATAACGACGATCAACTGGGTGCAACAATGAGTGAGTGGTGACAAAATAGTATGAGAAAAATTTTCTGGAGGGAAAATTTCAGGGGCATCAACCAACGTTTGAAATTCAGTCGCAAAACACCTCGATTTAAAAGGGCGTAAGGCGTTGCTATGACGACATATCCCAGCTGGCTGTAAACGGGAAATATATTCCTTATTTTCAGACATGTCCTACCGAGAGTTACGAAGTGAGTTACATCTGAAACCAATTTTCTAGTGAAATTCTTCCTGTAAACTTTTTAAGACCTCTGTGAAATGACGAGGGCCATCGGCTACCCTCGGATCCTCTCCCTGGAGAACTTCCGCACTCCAAACTTCAAACTTGTCGCGGAATTACTGGAATGGATCGTCAAAAGGTAGAATCCAAAGGAGAATACTGTACACGCTGTGGTAGCAAAAGGAGAAGATTCCAGGTTTGATCCAAGCGCGACAATCAGTGCGGAACATACGGAAACTGAGCAAGACCGTGTGCTTTTCATCAAACAAGCAGTGCTGCTTTTGCTGCAGAATTCCAGGCTCAAGCTGAACCCTAGGAAACTTTACCAGGTTCACAGTTATTTCTTTCGTGTGATACATTTCTCTACATGAGACTTCAAATATCCAGGAGAGCTCGAAAAGCCTCTCAGCTCAAATATGTAGTACTGCAGAACTTCTCAGCGCTCTCCAAACTGTCTCGGCTTGGCGGAGTGACTCTCGATTTCTTGGAGTAGTGTCGATGGCGGTTCCACAGGGTGGACAAAATTATGGAGACCAGAGTGCGCAGCGCGTAGAACTGTTCAAAAATTCAGAAAAGCAAGAACAATTCGGAAATTCCCCGTGTCACACATAAATATTGAAAGTGACGAACTAGTGCTAAAATATTAGCAAGAGAGTGTACTACAGTAAGAAACAGTAACCCAAAATAAATTGAAGAAGCGGAAGCCGATATGGTGTCACCATAATTATGGGCGACCCTGTAAACACGTTTAGGTAATCTCTGCATCCAGGCTCAGGACTCTTCTCTCTGTATGTCTTTATAATTTTATTCCATCCTGCAATTATACAAATTGTTCGATTAGGCCTAAGAGTATCCCCAGACTTCGCCATGGATAAAGTGAAGGATGAGACTCCAGACGAAAGAGGCGATGAGCTCCGTTTGGCAGCGATCCATGGCGATGTAACGTGGCGATCGATACGTATCATTTCCACGGCCCTTCTCTCTTAACTATATCGCCGGTTCATTTTCATTCATTTTGAATTGGCAAAGTCTGTGGATACTCTAAGAGGTGTAGGAGGTTGTGGGGCAAACAACGTCCTCTTTAGGTGCTCAGCCATGGAGAGAAACTGTTGTAGCAGTCAGCTGATCATTAGCATATTGTAGGCAGACGGCTACGCTGCACAGGAGTTGCTGCCAGCTGTCAAACTACTTTATGAGGCCGGAAAACGAACTTCACCCGAAGACATCCATGCTCACTGGAACACTATAAAAACGAAGTTGAATGCAAAGGTAGTACAGTTGTAGGACCTTCTCTTTTCATGCATGAGTGGTTCGTTTCGTAGGTGCAAGAGATTCGCGTGGCCAGGCAGCTGTCGTCACAACTCCCTCAGACTGGAGCTGCACTTCATGAACTGCTCGGAAAAGAGCTTTATTACAGGGTGGGTGATGTGACTTTAATTATTTATTTTGTTCACTTATTTCAATAGACAACGAGGTGTATCACCAAAGCAACCAAGCAAAAAAAAACAGATAACTCGGAAGTGGAATTGAGAAAAAAAAACTTTTTAAAACCTCAGCAGCTTGCAATTAAGCCCAGAAAAAACTAGTAGAGAAGTGCAGAATCCAACGAAATTGGACTAGTTTTCGATTCTTAGAAAGTTCTAGCGTTCAACATTTTGTGGTTGAAGCAAAGAATTGAGAGCTTTGTATTTGCTTACATATATTTATTACATGAACGAATCATGTGATCATACTAACCTTGTTAAAAAAAACAATCCCCTACAAGACAACAACAACCGGATCAAACAATTCAAAAACAATGTAGGAACGTGAAAACAAAATGAAAATAATCAAACACTCAAGGATACCGGATAGAGAAAGAAGGGGAAACCGCCGCTGCTTGTGGTATAGTCTCAAGAACTCAGGTGACTATTTATCAATTTTTTAAATGAGTGAATGCTAACAGGTAACGCTCGTTTATTCCCAAGGTTTACATACTCTGACCCAGCTCTATTGAAGAAGAAATGAAATCTAGCAGATCGCCTTGCCCTGGGGATGACAGGCTTTGATGCTAAACCTCTAGTGTTGGACGATCGCATCGAGCAAAAGACACTCGAAGGAAGACCACTTGTTCCGGTGATTATTTTATGGAAGAGAATTAAATCGAATTTCTTTCTTCGTAAGGCCAAGGAGTCCAGTGAAAAATTTAAGTTGCGCTCTGCAAAGCTGGGGATTTCTGTATAAACAAAACCGAGTTGCCTGATCATCAGCTTCCTTGTGAAGCAGTTTTGAACTTTTTCAATTTTATCTACAAGTTTCTTTTTCTGAGGATCAAAAACTACAGTGCTATATTCTAGTATTGGCCTAACGTAGGTCCTATAAGCCTGAAGGAGCACCTGGACATTGTTGGTTGTCAACGACCTAAGCAAGTTACAGGGTGCGGCAAAAGTATTGTCCGCTTTGTATGAAACATGAAATATATAGAAAATCGAAGTCAGATAAAAGGTAAATTGGAACCGTTCCGTTGCGCAGGATCTTGAGAAAAATGTAAAGGCGAAAGACCTGTGTATTTATTCAGTTTTCTACTTATTTTCATAAGTCATCATAGTGGAAAACGAATGAAGGTTTTAGTACCTCGCTGCAAGTATCATCTTTAGCTTGAGCCAGGGCTTCTACCAAGATGCTCTTGTGGAGTCGAAACAGTGGATAGAAATTGTACATGTTTCGCACTTCACAACAATACTAATGGAGCATAGCAGTCCCTCCTGTACCTGTGACGAATTCACTATTTTTTCTATTTTTGTTAACGGCGCAATGGGGTTCCCTATCATCCTCGTCGCCTCTAGCGTTAGAAACACCACTTCACCGCCGAAGCGATATTATGAAAAATCGTATTGCCCTCCGCATCAATTATTTGTTCAGTGGTGGACCGTTCTCCTTCTGACAAGATACTTCTCCAGCTTACAACGTAAAGAGCGCAAAGGGGTGTTGCTATGAAAAACGATCCTCGACTCCTTCAGTTTAACATGGTGGCCATCCTACTGCTTCGATTTCATACCATTCGAAGGTACCATATGGGCACTTTGAAGATGCAAACATGTACTACACTCCACTACAGTGTGGACTTGTGGTCGGGCTATTTAGAAGGATGAATTCGACGACGATGTCTGCGGCGCATCACTTGCGTCTTCCCTCTTGGTTTTCGGGAAGCCACTTCCAAGAATGGAGGCAAAATCTGAAGGATATAGCCTCATTTTGTTTGCTACATTGTTTTCTGCATGTTATGGGGGAAAGTGGTCTCATCTATGCCGAATACCGATGTGTTCAAAAGCAATTTCAAGCGGACAATACTTTTGCCGCACCCTGTATGCAGCATTGCATACGCCTTACCCACAATTAAGTCGCAATGAGCCTCGAAGTCAAGCTTGTTGGTTATATGAAATCCGAGGTCACGTATATGGGTTACAGCCTCAATCGCGACCCCATTGAGATAATAGATGAACTCGGGAGAATCTGCCCCAATCCTCAATACTTTGGTCTTATGATAAGATAATGGAAGCTCCCAAACCCTAGACCATTCGGCTACTGCATCTATACCCCTTTGTATAACAGAGCAGTCACTGACATCTGAGAGTTGTTTATGGATTTTAATATCATCGGCAAACGCACAACAGCAGAGCCCTACATTGGAGATTAGGGTAGGTAGCTCAAAGGTGTAAATAATAAAGAGTATAGGGGAGAGAACACCTCCTTGGGGTACTCCACACTGAACTGATCTGGGTTGAGAAAGGACACTATTTACTCGTACGCAAAACTGTCTTCCTTCAAGGAAAGCTTGAATCCATGCTATTGTGCGGGGATGTACCCCTATCACTCCCAGTTTATAGATTAATTTGGTGTGAGGCACCTTATCAAAAGCCTTACAGAAATCTAGATAAACAACGTCCACACTCTTATTTAATTCATAGCTTGTGGTCCAGTCATTCAAAGCCTGGAGCACTGCCGTAACAGTGGATTTGCCTTTCTGAAATCCATGCTGATACTGAGAGATGATAGCGTTTTTCTCTAAATGGTCCATCAATCTTTTCTTGACTATTTTCTCAAATATTCTTGCAAGGACTGAAGTAATGCTTATGGGCCTGTAATTAGAAAGCGACGAATATGGCGCCTTCTTTGGAATAGGAGTGACGTAGGAAACCTTCCATTTAGAAGGGACTTCAGCACGCATGAAACTTAAATTGAATATATAAGCAAGAGGGCCTGCGATTATTGGAGCCACCTCCTTAATGAAACTTAGAGGAATCCCATCCGGGGTTACGGAGCTCGAGCTAGGCCATTTAGAAAGAATTGTGTAAATTTCGGTTGCATGAAACCATATTGAGTCAGTCATAACTGGGAAATTACCGAGGCAACTACTAGGTACTACTGTATCCAGGTTTGTGGCCGCTGTTCCAGAACACTGTTCATGGAACACCCTAGCTAACGCTTCCGCCTTGTCTCTATCAGATGTGAGCACGCGCCCCATCTCATCAATCAGTGTTCCCAACCCAGACTTGCGCTTGAGCCGTGAGCTTAAGAAACTATAGAAGGTACTTTTATTTCTGGATTCAATCACTTTCCTCTCAGTCGATTTGTTGAATTTCCAAAGCTTATGTTCGAAGATCTTATTTATTTTCTTGTAGTAGTCCCAATCCGGCAAGTTCCCAGTAATAGAAGCTTTTTTCCAAGCATTGCTCCTCTTAATGTCAAGATTTACAAGGTAACCAGGAAGATTGGGTCGATCAGTTGGATGAGAGGTACATACAAGCTTACGCAGTGGTTCAGTATGGCTAGTAGCATTTCGTATTTTTCATCTACTGAACTAACAGTATTCAGAGAGCCATACCAGTCTATTCGGGAAAAAAAAAGTAGCAATAGCCTTATAGTCCGCATCCTTGAAATTAAATCTATATACAACCCGATCACTTTCACAAGGAACTCGTAGATGAAAGGAAACACACGAGTGGTCACTTGTTCCTATAGGAGACCGAACCTGCATATTGGTTATTAGATCAGGAGCATTACATAATACCAAGTCCAACATATTATCACCTAAAGTATGTAGGTCTTGTGACATATTGGGAGAGTGCATGAGTTTTGCATAGTTGGAGAAATAATTTGGAGCCATTGTGATTGTTACATACGTCCAGAGTCGGCTGCCAGCGTATGCTTGGGAAATTAAAGTCGCCAAACAAAATACATTGTTTCTCACAAGAAATGAGATCACTTATTGCCTTACACATCTGCTCCGTCATAACGTTGGGACAAGTAGGTGTTCGGTAGACCAGGACAAGCCTTAAGGAACTTCTGGAGAAGGAGCAGTCGCAGCACAAAATTTCATATGCGTCCTTCACAGATTCATCATAAACCAAGCAGGGAAGACGTTTACGCTCGATTAGTAACGCCACCCCACCTCCTTTTTTACGGGGACGGTCACAGCGGAAACAACTATATTGAGCGATGCTGGAGCCTAAGAGTGAGTCGAGACTGATACTCTGTTTTAGGCACGTTTCCGAAAGGGCTAGGATGGCAGGATTGTGCCGTTTAAGCAGAAAACTTAAGGGGTTCTAATTTTTGATAATAGAGCGAATGTTAGCAAGAAAAGAGCGAATGTTAGCAAGAAAACATGAGACAGAGTCACCTGGATCCCGGAGAGTGGTCATAAGTTTGGCGCTGCACAATTAGTTGCAGTAGGAGAGTTCTGAGTACAAACATTCCCAGATTCCTGAGCTGTGGCGGATGAGTGAAGAACAACAGTGCTAGAAGGTGAACTGCGACGCCCTACACGTTCAGCTCTTAGCTTATCCCTTTCCGATTTGGGAAGGGACGCCTAAGAAAAATCCCGTGAACCTTAAAGAACTTGTGGGAACATCGGTTCATGATTGCCGTTCTTGAGTTATGCTGCTCCATCTTGATTCTAGAGTGTTCAAGTCTCATTTCTGTCTTCCTTTCAGTTCTATTCAATTTTTCATCAGTTTGTTCATTTTCTCTCCAGTGCTAAAAAGGAGTCTGGAATACAATGTAGCGAGATATGCCACGAATGACCGTGGAAGACTTCCTGTGGTTATCCCTAAAAGTCGTTTTTAGTATATTTCAACCTGATCGTATTGTGCCAAGTACCTGAGCTTGCATATTTCGAAAATTCAAATGTTTAACAGAATGGGAACGCTCTTACCTTGGGGCCGCATGCATAAGTGAGATTGCCCAGGGTAAACGCTCCATTGCTTCACAAATTTGCCAATCGCTAACATGGACGTCAACGCGTTTACTCTGGGTAATCTTAATGACGCATCTGGGCTGAGATTCATGGAACGGTAATCGAGCGAATCAACGACAATTAACTTGACTAGGCGGTACTACGTAGAAGGCTTGCTAGCACTGTTTCACCCGGTCATGCTTCATCTAATCTAACCTTAATATCTTAACCTAGGCTTTAAATGAGAGCTGAGAGGGCTGCGAGGGCTTCCTTTCAAATTATTAGTCAAATTATATGCTTTCCACTCGATCTAGAGTATAATTCTTTCAGCAACAACGCAACAGAGCCACATCGCGAGCTATTCCATTGGCAGAAGCGGAGAAAACTGTCCAGAAATCCATAGAGGCAATAGTGTCCGACACGGAAGACATAACGGTACGGTGTGATAGTCATGCGTATTCTTGTACAGATCTCAAATTTTAGAATAAGCTCAGTAATGTGGCTAACGACGAAGCAGCTTTAGACGAGAAAATCGAACGCAGAAAAAGGGAATACGAGCAAATGCAGAAACGTTACGTCAAATTACAAGTTAGCATTAAGAGTAAACCTAAAATGCTTAGCTCAGAAACTTCTTCTGAAATTTTTAGTCGTTCCGTCCACAATATATGGACGAGTACGAGAAGCTGGAGGAGAAGCTGAAAGAATTATACGAGGTATAAGTTTTTAGAATGCGGTGATATTTTATTCACTTTTTTTCAAAATTTCTAGATATACGTCGTCAAATTCCGCAACTTAGCGTACCTTCAACAGTTACAGTTGGAGATTGAGAGAGCAGACAGACAAAAGCAGGTAATCACTTGGAGCATGCACTGCTTTTACACTACACATGCACTGCTGCAGCTATCGGGGCCTACACATGCACTGCTGCAGCTATCGGGACCCGCATGACGCATCTTCCACCGCGTCTACGGACGCTCACCTCCTGCGCGCGTAGCGTCAGGCTACTGTGCCCTTTTGAACGTAGATCAACATGGACGAACACGGATCAAAGGAACTCCAACTCATTTTGCACCTTACTGATTGTCTTAGATTAGACCAAAGGTGAACTTTCCATTGTGGGAAAAGTTCGGGAACGGCTGTTTTCTATACACTGTCCAACCAGGGCCAGACGCACGCGGGTGGCGAGTGTCCGATATTCTGTCCACGCGGCGCGGCTGGCCAGAAATTAGGAGGGCAAGCGCGGTTCATAGGTTGCCGCAGAGAACCAGGATTGGGATTCATCATTGAGACTCCCAAGGTGAACATTTTGTCTTCTATGTTGATGAAGATGGGTATATTTGGAGGCGTTGACACGTTAACCATGGATAATCTCAATGATGTACTTGACCCGAAGACGCCGCGCCACCCCAAAGTGTTCCGCATCGCATGAGTCTCGACAACAGAACCCCGTATGAAGGTATTAAATTTGATTTCTTAGGCGGAGTCTGAGAGGACGATGAGACAAGTGGTTGAAAAAATGCGAATGGATCTCACATCTCAGTAAGTCGCCGTTTGCTACTGGTGTGCATTACTTACTGCATATTGTAAGTTTTGTAAACTTCTGCTTTTCAGGGACGACGTCATTGAGGAAGAAGTACCACCTATTAATCAGGAAAGGCGGGGCTGTGAGTTCTTTGCAAACATTTTCTTTATTGGCTCTTCCAGAGTGGCAGTAGTTTACGTAAAAGAGGCTATTAAAAGATAACTTGAACTTGTTGTTGAACATATCCTTACAACTGTTCTGGCAATAAAGTGACACTGCGGTTTCCTGCAATTCTAGGGTCATCTGTCACAGGCGATATCGGCGGCTGGCATCAAGACAATTATCCGGTTACCTACCTTGCTACCCTCGGGTCACCCACAAACTTTTTTTCGCGTGACCACTGCCTCACGAAAATCCCTTAAAACATTCTGTGTTGGCCACCGTATGAGGATAAAATCGGGCCTTCCATAGCTTGAATGTATACTCGTTGTCGAAAATATAAATGGATTTCTTACGCGATTTCATCTCGTCGCGGTTATAGTCGTGGTGGACCATACCCTAGCGATCCTGCTACCACGGTATCCATCTATCTTTTCTAAATGAACTATAGATTGCAAAATTTGCATTGCATAGGTACTGATTAGGATACGAAGAATTTTGTTGTTTTTGTACATCATGTATGACCAAAATAGGGAACCCTTACACTAGGCAGACGCAACATGTCATCACCCGTTTCAAATTTCCACCAAAAAGTCTTTACCTTCTCTATTAAGCAGCAAGGAGAGTATTCGGAAATATGACTGGAGCGGGAATGTCTGATGACGACGACGAAGAAGGTAACGACCCACCTGGAGAGCCGACAGACAGCGACGAGGAGAAAGCCAGATCGGTACGATGTGCTCTAACCTATGTATATTTCTCTCTTCTTTTAATGCTTATTTAAGAATCACGCAGAGGATGAGGATAAGCTCGACCTGAGCAGTGGCGATGACTTCTGAGCATATCGAGACTTCATCTTTCCGCACCATATTTGCTATTGCTGAAATTACCTATAACTGGTTCAATGAAGGCTACTATAATACCTTGTTCCCTTTACTAAGGTTATAAATAAGAATTTCCATCTTTGCGTTGTATAAAACGACATGACGACATAACAACACCTCAATCCGAAACACCTTCACGATCAGTGTAAGGTACCCATTTTCTTCTTCCAATGAAGAAGCGGGTGCTCTACTAAAGAGTGCCACTGCGCAATGGACCGAATTAGGGACTCATCCAGGTTTTGATTTCGCTCTATGGTTTTGAACTTTCAGGTCGTCAAGTACGAAATGTTGGATTCTTCAAGTGGTTCTCCTGACAGTGGGTATCTTCAGGGTTTCATTAAATTCACTCTCATCTTTCCCTTTCTTAGAAAGTACATCATCCCGCTTCCAAAATCATTTATTCGATTCCTGATGAACTCTAGATTTTCGTCTGAGGGGAACTTTTGTGAAACTACTCGGAAACCAAAACCAGTATCATTTCGGGATATGGGTTCCATTGCGGAGCTTGTAAAGCAGGGACAACTCGAATATCCAGAAATGTTTCGAGAGCGGATGGCTGATAAAAAGGAGTAACATCGACGGGTTGAGTAAATTGTTCTCGAATTGTAAATTAAAGTAAAGTAAATTGTAAAGTAAATTGTGCTGTGACGAATATGGATAACGATGAGCTGGAAGCCGTAGCTTTAGCGGATAGGAGTCAAACTAGGTCTACAGAAGCAGCACCGTTTACCTTTTGTAATCCTATATTACTGAGGTATTTAAAGCATTACGACGGGGTAAAATGGCTCAATGATCGAATTTTTCAGTTTGATCCCCAAAAGTTGTTACCACTTTCTGGCCATTTTTTGCGAATCCCCGCCATTTAAACAAGGAGAGCAAGGAATGGAGTCCACTTGCTACTCAGTGTATTTGCCAAATGTAGTTCTACTCGACCACAAATTCTTTCGAGGATTAGTCCATTCCTCATCAGAAAATTGCTTGATTTTCAACATGATGTTGAAAACGCCCTTCACCAATTTATCGCCACTTGCTTTCCAGGCTTCCTTGCCGTTTTCGCAACCCAGCTGCCACTATGATGGCAAGGCTTTGGTGATAGCATAGAGGCACACTTGGATTGTTACTACCCTACCTTGTTTGAGGAACATTACTCGAAACCTTCTCATTCAAAATCAGACATTTCATACTTGACGATCTAATACTTCTCCCCAAAGTAAAGCATCATCATGGGAAACAACATCCAGCCTACATAGTAGCGATAATTCTGGGCAATGCTGCAAATATGTAGACTGGGCTTCCAATTCTCCCCACGACTACCTGATAACTTTCTTGCTATCTGTTTTTGTCCTCCTTCTTGTCCAGCGCTACCACTACTTGAATAGGCCTCTTATTACATGACTTTGAAATTTGGGGCTCTCCTTCGAAACGAGAAAAAGTTGCAGTACAATTTTGCCTTTCGTGGACGGTGTAATGTGTACATGAGCAGCAGTGTAGGTATGTACAACACAGAAAGCATAGCATAGATGTCCCATTACAAACATACATTATCTGTTAGTAATTCATAACAGAAAACCCTCTTCTGCTCGGCCGCGCCGCGCCACCTACACCCATATATAAGCGCTGCGACGCGGCAGATTACACGGGCGGTGTTCTGCGATGCAAGGATGAGTGACCGCTACTACACATATGTACATGTAAATGCCCGGATTCATACACTGTGTTATAGGTCGCATTTTCCATTACTTGTTGAAAGATACCCGAAATGTGTCGTGGACAAATACACAAAATTCTTATACTGAATGTGCAATAAATTCCATCCAGTAACATGAATAAACCTTGAGATGAGACATAATGGTTTCACAATTAAACTGGCGATTTTGACCCGCTGCCAAATGACTCGTCGTTTAAATCCAAATTTCGCGAGTGGCTCCTACGTTGCATAACAAGTAATACTATAACAACTACTGCTACTAGAATTGACAAAATAGTCATCGCTATTAGGAGAGCTCCAATTAGAACTATGGCGTTTGGACCCACACGATCCACGATCCCTGAAACAACGTACTTAGAAAGTTAATATTGCAGAAAGCAATTTATAGCTTTGTGGTTTACTTTTTGTGAAATGATGCGACGATCCGGAAGCATCGCAAATGGTGTAGTCTGTATTATTGGTGCACAGCAAGAACTTGATGATATATGCCACCTCAGTGTTTTCTATCGTAGATGAAAAAAGCCTTAATAGTGAAAATTTGAGAGGTGCATAGCTGACAATGGTTAAGGTACGTATCAATTTGCCGGCGGTGACAGGCGCGACAGCACCTGTGACGCGCCGAAACAATCGATATCCACCAAAACCAGTGTCGTTGCAGTGAGCAACAAAATCACTATAATTCTCAAAGGCCTTAGTAGCAGAAAAAGAGACAAGCCTAACAGAGAGATTGCACTCACTCTGAGTAAGGCCCATCCGCCCAAATACCAACATCCACTCCTCCATGGGGACCGTTTGGCATTGGCACAGGTGTGGGAGGGCGGTAGAAAGGACCAGCTAAAATACCAGGAAGGTTTTTTTTCATACTTGCATAGATCTCTTCAGAAAATTACCAATTTTCGGCCTTTGTGCTACATTCTTGTCGATCTTGAGAGCGTCACCGTCAAACCCAGGCCCACCCACAAATAATACACCTGGCACTTCATATAGTCCAGCCCCATCTCCATTCTTATGCTCTGTTATGGAATTGCCTGAAAGTCAAACTTTTAGTTGAATCGAAGTAGGTTTACCTGATAGTTTTAACCAAAACAAGTTCTGCTTTTGTTCTAGTCAGATTTTATTGTCAAAATGCATAAGTAGAGCCGAGATCAACAAGAAACCGGATCGGTTGGCATGTATTTCACTTTTCCGGCTCTTTGAGCATTATATGCATCCAGCAAGCTCTTAATCTTAATTTCGGGGTCAGTCATAATTTGGAACCAGTTACTTCATCTACTGGGCCGATGTGGCAGATTTAGGAGGGATCAGTGAGCGCACGAAGGAAAATAGGATCTCAACAATGTACGACCAGAACCCGTATCCAATGTATTCAACTGTGCGAGGGTAAGTACATCGGGTATATATCCATTTCTAGTGGTTTTACCCATTCTGCTACCCAGTACATATAAATCACCCATCCACGCGTTCATTCTTCGGAGCACATGCGGTGCCTTGGCAAGAGAAAACATGAGGCGAAGATAAAGTAGGTCATGGATCGCTATCAAGTGGAAATTGACCGGATAAAGATAATATGCAGTGAACCGAATGAATTCAGTAAAAATAAAAAAATGGAGCTAATAACAAGATATTCGTCCATTTTTAAACAATTTTTGAGAACCTGTCGAACGATTTGGAAGTGAGGCTGGGAAAGGCAGAGAGATAGATGACGTGAGTGCGTGGCGAAACCCCTAGTAAAAGCTTTTGAATAGTGAAAACTTCGAACAAGTGGTTTTTCTGTTGGACTTTGCAAACAGCCAATTTCGAATACTTGCAGCTACATTTTCGCGGTGGAACAGCCGTTTGCATCGACCTAGGATGAGATACGAGGGATCCAACTATGGCATTAGTAACTGTTATCAAACACAGATCGGCTAATCAATTCGAAAGGAGGGCATTTCCTGTGTTTTTCTTGGACGATGCTGATATTTCCGGAAGTGTGAAAATGTGAGAAGTGAGATTCCATGGGTGCTGCCTTTAAGATATTAAGTGGCTCTCTGCATACAGGGCTGATTTCAGAGCTAGAAAGGGGAAGACGAATGAGTGGAGAAATAGGAGGAAAAGGTGACCAATGATTCGTACGCATATTATATGTAGTTTATGTATGAGTCACAACTGCAACATCAGCTTGTGTTAGGTTGGGCGCAAAGTCTTGTCCGAAATCTTCATCCCCTTTGTTTCCATCATAACTTCATCCGGAAACTTTCTCCACCAATACCATGACAGCTTCATTTAGTAGTGGCAATGCGCTATTTATTTATTTATTTATTTATTTGTTTACTTATTTATTCATCTACATCACCTGATGAGAATGGCGGTTTCTATAGGTCAAGGAAGTTAAAGATCCCCAATTTTACACATTGGAAAACTATTTCTCTGGCAGGAAAGCTTCAAGGAGGCAGCTCAAAATACAATTAAAGAATGCAAGGGCACAAAAATGGAAGGCACAGGAAACCTTGTCCCAACCCAGCTCCGCTTGCTTACACTAGGTCTCTTTAACTGAAAAAGTGGTGAACTGGGGTGGAAATTGGGTGGCGGAGTGCAGAATTCTCCATCTTGTCAGTTTTTATTCGACCGTTCCCCCCTGTTTCCAAGCCTGGCCTACTTAGATGGTAGGCGTGACAGTTCCGCCCCGCGGCAGCATTTCGAACTGCAGCATCTCTCTAGCCTTCTGACACGGGTCATCCAAAACTTGATTCCTCCTAGAAGCTCATATCTCTGGACTCGGAGCGAGTGGGTCAGTAGGGTCCTGTGCGACATTTGACAACACTTTCCTGGATTACGCATGTGATGTTATTGGCCTCAGCGTTCGCCAAGCTTCTCCACAGCAGCTCAAAATAGGAGATTTGAAAAAAGTCCCTCCATGAATTCGAGGCATGGCTGGAGTAGCAGTGCCCCAGTTGACCTTCCGCACCCATTGAAGAATAGCTCAGGAGATATACTCCGATACAGTGTAGGCCACATCCCTCTTCCCCAATTCTATCTCGAACCAAAAATAATTTTTGAGAAATTTTGTACAAGTCATCTCGGCCAGCCTGATGTAACGGTGTTTTGGTTTTGGATAGCAATAAAAGTAGTAATCGAGCTCGCGGTGATGATTGGAGCGGAAATCCATCATCTTAATACTAATTCAAGCGACAATGTTGTCTGCTTCCTGGCATGGAAGCGAAATGATGATTGATGCAAATGTAATGCTAGATTAAAGGCAGCACCAGCCGAAATCCTCGACTGGGAGCTGAGGTGTGAGTGGTAAGGTAGATAGTGAGCACATCACAAATGTGTGAAGAACACAACGAATGACGACCTACCTGCAGAGAAACAAGGATCGCTGTCGCGGCCACGCCGGCCTTTCAACGTCCCGACGCGCCATTTAACGCTATCGCCGTGGTGGTCTGGCGCAGCGAACGCGTGCAATGCGTACCATTCACAGGGTTTCGTGGCGGGACGCACGCACACCCCACGGCGGAGCAATCGTCCGCGCCTTCGACACATGGTAAAGAGCTCCTTCATTTCTTGCATTTCTCGCTTCTTTCACGCAGTTTTATGCCTGCCCATGGGTTGACCGTCCCGAAAAAAAAACCCGAAATTCGGGGAAATCTCCAACGCGAGGATTTCCGCGGGTGCTGGCTTTAAAGGCACCGTCCCCCACTCGCACTCCCCCTCCTATCCTCCTCGAGAATTGTTGCAGGTATTTTCGCACGAAGAGATATTCAGGAGCCGCTGCCCGCTATTGTGTATGTGATTCCGTAGAAATATGCCGAAAACCCCGTTTTTTTTTCGAGTCCCAATTTTTGGGAGATTTTGGGTGGGGCAATTCAAAACGGGAGGACTAGGTTTCTTAAAGGCAGCACCCGCGGACATCTTTGCGTTGGAGACTTTCACGAATTCCGGGTTCTTCGGGACGGAAAACTCAATGGCAGGGATGAAACTGAGTGAAAAGCGCAAGAAGCGCAAGAAATAAAGGCGCTCTTTCCCACTTGTCGAAGGCGCGGACGAGTGCTCCGCTGTAAGGTGTGCGCGCGTCCCGGCACGAAACCCTGCGAATGGTGCGAATTGCACGCATCCACTGCGGCAAACCACCCACTGCGATAGCGTTAACCGGCGCGTCGTGCCGTTGAAAACCCGGCGTGGCCGTGACAGCGATCCTTGTTTCTCTGCAGGTAGGTCATCATTCATTGTGTTCTTTTCACATTTGTGATGTGCTCAGTCTCCATTTTATCACTCACACCTTAGCTCCGAGTCGAGGATTTCGGCTGGTGCTGCCTTTAATGCACTCACTCACAAGTTCGTACTTTTAGTGAGATTTCCTCATCATCCACTCCTTAACGGAATAGGAGCCGTGAATTTCGAAATCCTATTAAATCGAAAAAATCTATAGATTTTTCTTGGAATTGAAAAGAAAAATCTATTAACACCTCATAATCGAAGTGATTGAAAGATTGCCTACCTATCTGCCTCGAATTCGGCCTACCACAGGAATAAGTTTGCGAAATATTCCCTCAGAAAAATTACCTATTATTCTCTCTTCTACTGGTAAGTAACCAGGTAATGTAAAAGCATGGTCATGGTCTGCTGTGACGATAATTAGCGTTTCTGTAGGATCTGTTATTTCTCTCGCCTGAAATGCAAACAATCTTGCTTTGTATTAGCTTGCAAAGATTAAGCGAAAAATTTCGAATGGAATCCAAAGAGTAGGTTCGTTTGCAATATGATATGTGCGCTACATATGACTCGTCGTAAGTCCAACCTTCCGAATGGCTTCATCGAATTCATAAAGTTCAGCAAACGCCACATTTATCAAATTTTGATGCTCCGCGATGTCGATGATACCGCCTAAAATTTCAACCGACTTGATATAACATAAACTAGTACCCGCTGCTGCTTCTCACCCTCCACCATCAAGAAGAAGCCCTGTTCGCCATGTTGTAGTTGTTCAATGGCTTTCGCCGTCATTTCCATTAGTCGAGGCACTTTCTTCGTCCCCATCACTTGCTCTTGTATATACATGGGAAGGTGGGATTTGGCGAAAATTCCTTGAAATTGTCTGTCAGAACGACAATACACATAAAATATTAGCGTTTTGCTCGACCAGTTTTGAAAATAACAATAAAAAATAACTAATTGTGATTCAGAATTTTCGAAGACCACTTATATAATCGACCAGTTTGCAGGAACTACGATATTAATTAGCAGTTCTTCTGTGCATGATTTGGAAATTCTTACCTAATAACTTTTCGTCACTAGGTGTGACTGCCAGCAGATCATTCTCGTTCCTCAGCACCCGTCTCCTTCCTCCTAGTCTGCTCCATTCTATGTCGATGTTTCTCCCATCCCTGCGCTCTCCTCCTCGAGATGTGTTCAGAAGGTTTTCGACCCCTCCTCCCATCAGCACCTGGAACAAAGCCCCACTTTCAGTTATAAATTAGTGGAAGGCTCCAGGGTCTTCAACACTTTTTTCATTGGATTGCAAGGTTGACAGCACTGTATTCTCATGAAGAAAAACCTAATTCTATCGAGAACACAGTCAGTTGTCTATGGAACACTGTTTCTGTTTCGATCTTGACTAATTCCTTACCTTGAATTCAGAAGCTGGATAGGAGAGAAGTTGCCTGGCAATATCGGGGCAATCAGCACGCATAGCTTTGGCATTTCTATCATTTTCAATATTTCTATGTACGCCCTAAATACGTAAGCTTTGCCGGTCCTTCATGTGCACTAGGTATGAAATTTCCGATTTTTTGATGAATGAATCGATCAGCCGGTTTCTGGCCGGCGCACCGCTCACACTCTCTTTGCTCTATTACCTCTAGCAAGTCAGACACGTCATTGATCGCCTGAGGTGATGGCTGGCTGTGATACGCAGACAATGATAAGGATATGGATGCAGAATGAGCGGTGCGCCGGCCAGATACCTCGGATCGAAGCCACTGTATGTACAGTCTGTTCCCTGAAATGTACACTGCCATCCTCGCCTCGAATGAACAAAGCGGCGCGTGGATGTTCAATCGGGGCGCGGAGTGAAGCTGACTGGCTGTCGCTGCAATGGTAGATCAGCCCCAATCCGCGCCCCGATCGAACGCACACGCGCCGCTTTGTTCAATCGGGGCGGGGATAGCAGCGTAAGTTTCAGGAAACAGACCATACATATGTTTCATCTTTGTGCTGGTAAATCAGATGCGGCTCGAGGTTTAATTGGACCACCTATAGGGGACGTCAATCACGATTGTTACTCCCGCGGACTGGCGAGCCTCTTACGCGGCGCCAGCGAGGAAACACCCGACATCCACAGCGCTCAGGCGTAGGCCGCGCGCTGCGCCAATCCGCGGAAGTAGCAATAGTGACTGACGTTCCCTGTGAAGCTGACATTTAGTAGATGACTAATGCGTGAGGTTGATGATAAGCCCGATTAACCATGAATTCAAAAGCGCACCGGAAACAAATAGATCTCGAGAGTGCACTACCAGCAAAGTCCTTGCTACCACGCTGCAGGAACTCATATCTAGAGTCTATGAATTCTTTCGGTGGAGGAGAGAATCTAAATGAATTGTGGTGGTTCGTCCACTGTAAGTTGTAGGTGGTCGCGATTCAGCGGTGTCCAGCACATGTGGGAGCTTCTATGTACAGTTTTGTTCTTGAAATACTTTTGTGTAGTCTGAATTGGCGTACTCAACCGCCACTTCACTTCATTAATCTGCTGACTTCAAACAACTGGGCAATGACAGAGTTCTACTACTGGAATTCACTCTCGTTGTGGTGTACTTCCAACAATAAGTCTGTACCATCACAGACACAAATCAAGGGTAGTTCATACTGCCAGTGTGCATAGTCGCTAGACAGGCTAAGGCAATCGTGTGGTTCGACCCCAACACAAAGAGATCTAGCCCCACCCACTGCCAAGGAAGAGGCGACGCGCTGCTAGTGCCGGAAGTGCTCTGTTCCTCCCCTCGCGTATCAGTCACTACTCGTTCACTTCTGTTGCTCTATCACAGCAGAAAAAGTTTTGGTCATACAGTCCTAGTTTAACAATTTGCTGATACTGAGACGAGGCGTATAAAAGCAGGGCGTCGAGTGTTAAAACTCAGTCATGTCTAGGCTTTAGCGGAGTCTTGACGAGCTCTGCGAGACTCGTCTGAGTATCCCCAGAGTTCGCCAGCAATAGTGGCGATCGCCACGACAGCCGGCTGTCGTCGCATGGACGAAGTGAATTAGGAGGCTCCAGACGAAAGTGGGGTGATAATCAAAGGAACGTGGCAATCGATAGCCATCTTTATAATTTTTGACATCACCCACATCGCCAGTTCATTTTGGGTACTTCCTCGAAAGTACGGGCGATGAGCTCTGTTTGGCAGCGATCGATGGCGATGTAACGTGGCAATCGATACGTAGAATTCCCACGATCTTTATTTTTTATATCGCCGGTTCATTTGATTCATTTTAAACTGGCAAAGCCTAGGGATACTATCTGGCCGGGTGAAGCCCGGTGGAAACTATGGCCCGGCGATCAGTCAGACGAGATGAGATGCGGTCGCGGCGCGGATGTAGAAGCCCGCCGCGTGACCACTTGGTGACAAAGCGCTTGCATTCCACGCAAGCACTCCACGCGCATTTTCGATATTCGTTCTCTATCGGAGCACGATAGCCTGCTAAAATGTGAACGTGCAAGGCCACGCCTAACACGATATGACACGTGAGGGGACGAGCAGAGCACGTGAAAGGAGGAAAGGCAGCAGGACAAACAGAGCATGTGAGGAGACGAACAGAGCACGTGAGAGGGGGGGGGGGGACGAGGGGTTCGATCCCAACTGTAACTGGGGACGAAGCCCCGTTTGTGCTGGGGTCGAACACCACGAGTGCCCGAGGACGCACGCATCCATTTGCGGAAGATTTTCTCTCAGACATTCGTGGGGGTGGAATGCAGGTGGAAATGGGTCCACCCCCAGTTGTACCTGGGGGTGGACTCAAAATCGTAGGGCACCTATCCCCGACAATTGAAAGACGTTCCCCAACGTGCCCTCGCAGCTGTCCCCCGAGCGCGTTATTGGGTTCCGGCGGACGGGGGTACGACTGGGGTTATGCACAGCACGCTCTGCTCTTCTTGGACGTCCAGATACGCTCCCCCAACTCAAAAAGTGGGCGGAGCGATGGGGGTCCTACCTGCCCCTCACCCCTACGAATGTCTGAGCTGTATGTCGGACCGAATAGGACCGAATAAAAATTAAACAATTGAACTATTGACTTGGAATTTTTCGCGAAAAAATTAATATGTTTGTTATTGAAGATCTCAATTCGTTCACGCTGCGCAGGAATCCTTGGAATCTCACGGAGTTCAAGCCCTTAGGATACGCGCCCCAATTGCTACGACACCGAGAATTAGTTTCATCGCATTTTGCCTTGTGGATCACGATCAAACTTCGAACTTTTGAACTTTGACCTCTTTCACAGTTTTTCCTTGTGGTTTCCACCACTTTCATCTTCGAAGTGGCTTCGTAAATTTTAGTTTCTTCAGAGGAGGCTTCGTTTTTTTTTGGCCGGGGAAGACCTCTTGCCGGAGTCTGAGTGAGCTTCCCCCATATGTGGGCGTCGGCGCACGCTTACGCCGGACCCGTCGACCCGGAGTTTATACATTTTGGACGCGCCCTCCACACAGCGGTGGACCCGTCGCTGTATGCTTCCTATCAATGAGGGCTATGAGAATTAGCTTCCTACGCAACGAAAAACATATAATATATACATAAAGATATGCTTGCCTTTGCATAAAGTGAAGCAGGTGTCGCGTGAGTGACCCTTGTGTTTGTAACGAAACCGACTGCCAATCCTGAAAAATCAGATGCGAGTTAATTGATTCTTGAGGAAATCAGAGAGGAGTCTAAACCTTTTTGTAGAGCACCCTCAGCAATTCCATCAGTGATGTGCCGGCTCCTATCATTCGTGCAGTTCTCCTTACCAGTGAGTGAGTTCGGCTTCCAGCCCAAGGTTGTAGACGTCACCTGGACACAAATGCCAACTAGAGTAGTGCCGCAATTGAGATTCATTGAGCCGCTACAAAATTTCCCGTTCTGGCATTTGGAAACTGAACAGCTATTAATTATGGTACCGAACACGACAATTAGTGGCTCTGGCAGTTCTTCTAGCCGAGTATTGTTTCTGCTGCCTTAGAATTCAATGAACTTCGATTCACTATCGTTAGTCCAGTTTGTCGGCTCCTCTGCTAGGAGTGACCATATCCTTAGTACTGTGATATCAAATCTTGATTTTGTTTCAGACGTTACGGCATGCCCTCCCGTGTGGGCACCTCAGATCATGATATCGTGGTACCTTTCTCACAACAGTTGCTATTCCGAAAATGGAACCACTGCTTTATATTTTGAGCTAATTAGACATAAATGAAATTGCGACGGTGCCCAGGCCCCAGCGCGGCTTGTCGTCAGGCAAGCTGGGCTTCGTAAGAGAGGCAAAAAGCAAAGGGGGCTTCGTACTGGGTGCGGAGCGGAAACGCTGCAGGCGCAGAATCATGAAGGAGTGACGGAAGGAGCGCGTTCGCTCTTTGAGTGCATGGCTGCAGGCGCAGGATCATGAAGGAGCAGTGGGGGAGGCGCGCTTGCTGTTTAGTGCATGATTGTAGAGCCGCAAGGCCCTAGCTAAGTCAAGACTTCACGGAATGACACCAAATTTGGGGTGAAGAAGCGCTTGCATACCTACAATAAGTGTTTGAAAAATGAGGCTAAACTTATGCGAACTAAGAAATTGTATGCTCGGTAAAGTGGCCAGCTTGTCGAGGACAGGCTGAGTCCTAGCTCAGCCTGTCGTGAGCATAATTCTCCTACAGAACGCATAAGTTTCCATCCATTTTTCATGCACCTGTACTATCTTCCATTCGCTATCCAACACCTCACAAAGTTGCCACTCATGGGCTTGTATTATCAGTGGTTTATCAACTTCTCCGATTTTCCATAACTTACGAACTGTGTTTTTTCTGCCGCGCTCCATCGCTAACACCGTCCTTTAACATCAGCTTGTTCTTCATTTGCCGTAATCTACTTGTATTCGTCTATTTTAGGGTTTCCTTGTAGTCTAGTGTGCTTTTCGTTGCCATTACTCACTATCGTGTCACGTTTTGCTTTGCTGGTACTAATTCGCAAATAATTAGTGTGATTTATTACCATGTTCGGAGTTTTTTCCTTTTGTTGTATCGTTATATATAGATTTATAGTGCGTCGGACACCGGCCCGATAAATTAGTATTCATAACGATGCTCGTCGGAATCCGACGCGTTCCGACGAGGATCGGTACGTGCTTCCGTTCTCCGATCAGATCGGACTCTTACGATTATAACTACAGCTTCAGTGGGCGTTGTCATGATTTCGGTGAATTTTTTTGAAGATGGAACCTTGTTCGTGAACATTTTGTGGTAACTTCCATTGCGACTGAATTCAAGGGGGGCTTCGTAAAATCCTGGGTTTTCAAAGGGGGCTTCGTTTTCGCTCCGACCCCACGACAAGCTCGTGCTGGGGCCTGACGGTGCCGCCGTAATTTGGCTGGTTTAATACCTTTCAAGACCATGTTGATATTGTCGATGTCTACGATCGATTTGTCAAAACTGTGCGTGAAATTATCGATCCTCGAGTTGAAGACGTGCTACGGCAATCCTCTTCTGCGAGTTACCCTACACACATTCGGAACCATTTTGAATAGAGAGAAAGGATTTCCCCAGTACTCTCAGTCCGAATGAGTCCGATTCCTCTACTGCAGCGCATAAGCACCTTGAACACTATGTAAAAAGTTTTTGTAAAACGGCTTACTTCTTCAACTAGTAAGAGACACTACTTATGCATTAATGTAGCGGACATGGTTGGTTCCATTGCAATCTATTTTGCGCACTGAAAGGGGTCCAAATCTCGTTTGCGACCACGAGAAGGCTGAGGCTGCAAACTTTTTTGCAAACACCTGCATTGAGGGGATTTATATCCGTTTACGGACATCTGATACTCAGGCACAATCCTGGCCAATCGTGGCGGGCGCACAAAGTGGCCCTTCTTAGCATTCTTTGTGTGCGGAAGCTTTGGAAGTTAATTCGGTTACTCACACACAAGGTTTCATCTCTCGGAACAGTCTTAGAGGAGTTTTATTGATATCTTAGGAGCGCAAAAGGCTTACAACTCTGTTCAGACCAACTGACTGCAGGACTACTAGAGCAAATCGTTGCAGAACGACCCCAGAGGAGAATCGACCAATTTACTCAATCAGAACTCGCTCTGCTGCAGGCCTTCTGATTCTGGTAGTCCTTCTGAGAGGTTGTCTGAATAGACTTTTGTGGTCAAACGCTTCATGACAGTTTCTTAGTCGTATTGCCTACTGCATCTAGCCGGCCACGCCCCACAGAATGTTGGGTATTAGATGTCTCGCAACCGATTTGTATCCCTTCCAAGCCATAAGCTGTGGCCAGCGAGAACTTCAACATTCCTGCCATCACCCCCAGTGCATAAACGTTTACGTCAACTTGTAAAGCTTCTGTTTCGGCACATTTAGCACATATTTTCAACATTTCCCTAATAACGGGAGAAGTTCTCTATGCTTGGAAGGTATTTATAGTAACACAGCAGCAGTTCCTGAATCAGCCAGCTCATCGAACATTTTGGATTTCCCCACCATTGGTGTCCTTCCGTCATCAATGAAAGTCTTAGAGAAAATCATTAATGAATATTAGCTGGACTAGTTAGTTAGATAGGATCGTATCCTTTGGGAGGAGCAAGGCTTTACGGTTCATGAGCTTGCACTAAACTCATAGATTGTACCTATGCTTGAACTAGATCACTGAATTTTTAGCAAAAATGTGGACGTACTTTATAGTTAGTATTGTAGCAGAACACGTACTATTCTTTGACCATAGCAAAACACTCGATGTGTCTCCCGGAGATATGTCTACTCGGCATGTACTACTCGTGTTCAGAAAAGGAATTTTCAGTTTCTCTCCCTATTTGGTAAAACAGTTTTGGAGAACTTACTTGGTTTTATGTTTTTTGTTTTCAAGTATAGCAGAAGTGGAGGTGATGTGGAGGTGGAACGCTTCGCTTACACCATCACTCCTACTTACCTTTCTCCCCGTGACTAGAGCTACTGCCCCAGCTGCCGAGTCAGTGACGTGATGGCTGAGGGAACTGGTCTAAACCAATTAGAATATAGGCCTAATTGTGTCATGAACCACTTCTCAAACAAATGAACTCAACAAACTCACTTTAACCAGACCGGCGCTCCGGAAATTTTCAAAGAACAACGGCTCGTTTAGGTAGGGTTTGCCCGAGACCTGGTTCTTATTTATTCGTGCGCTTGTTACGATCGGAACACCCATTCCATCCCCGATGAATAGTATTATGTTTTTTGGCTTCTTAGCTGCAAATGCACAAAATACGAGTACTTTCTCTTACTACGGGTCCGATTCAATAGAATGATCATGTGTGGTTACAGCAGGGAATCCCTTTAAATCAAAAAATTAGATAGGGCTGAGAGAGATGATACCGCATGAATTGTGACATAGATAACATAAATCACACGGGGCTGGGACGAAATACATTATCCATAATGTGACCTCGTGCCCCACGGGCACAAGAAGGTTTGGCTTCAATCCAACATGCGTATTGTCGTGGTAACCGCGATCCCAACGTCTGCGGCTCCAGACAACGGAGACCGCGCTATGCAGCCGCTGTGCAACACCGCGGCGAGGCTGCTGCGTGGCGCCAGCTTATCGATTAGTTTCTTCTTTCAGGCCGCGTTCTCGGCTTTCTTGTTCATCTCAGCTAGGATTTTCACGTTTGCCACCCATTTCTTTGAGTTTTTTCCCAATCCAGTCGAGGAAAGATTTCTGAACATCTTACCTGATCTTATCCTGAACTGTTTCAGGATGTTCAAGCCTGTTTTTTCAGGATCTGTTCCGCAATGTGCTATTTTATGGGCCCCCAGGAACGGGGTGCGGGCACATAGTTACCCGTTGCATCTGCCACAACGATCTCGAACAACTGGGTGGCAAACGTGAAAATCCTAGCTGAAATGAACGAAAAAAGTCGAAAACGCGGCCTGAAAAAAGAAACCGGTCGATGAGCCGGCGCCATACAGCAGCAGCGGCTGCGTGACGCCGTCTCCGGTTATCTGCCTTGGCTGACCTTTGGATTACGGTAACCACGAGGATACTCACTATCATTAGAGAAAGGATATCCGATACAGCCTGCTGCTGATGGATTACTGTTTACGATGAAATGCGAAACGTGGGGTACGAAGAATGGGGCAGACTACATCAATACAAGAAAAGATATAATCAGAACGATTGCGGAGGTATGGACGTCTTCTGAGAAGAAACCCACAACACCCTGCCTTATATGTTTTAGAACGCGAATTCATCGACAAGCGGCGAAAATGAACCTGGAAATGAAATAAAAGGACATAATTGAGAAGGATTTCCAAAAGTTTTTCTTCTTTCTATATTCAAGGACCACACCCATGGTCGTAGGTTTTGGCCAAAAAAACCCATGCAGGGGGTTCTACGTCTCTGCAGCACAAACTCTGGGGAGAAAAAAAAGTATGCAGTTGTTTAATATATACAGTGATTCTAGTTAAAGGAGATACAGTGTGTTTCATAATTATAGGACACCCCCAACTTTCACACTTCCGACTTTTCCTCTGACCATGGAATTTTTACACTAGTACCATAGTGATCAGCAGCTACAATACCCCATCTTTGAGGAGCTCTGGTTTTTTAGAGCTTTATTTTCTCTTTTTCACGGTCGTGACACACCTTCAGGATCTGCCAAGCTTATTCGCTGCGCAATCAAATTTATGGAATTCCGATAATTTATGTGTGCCGCCGTCCAAAGTGGAGGGTGACGGGTCCAGCGATATGATAAGGATACAACGGCGTTCAACGTTCAAAAGGGGGGGGGGGGGGAGACGGACCACCGATGTGATAATAGCGCGTGGTCCAAAGTGTGGGGGGAGGACGAGTCCATCTTTGCGATAAAGCATTCGTATTCATAATTCATTCACATTCACTTGCCTTCAATTTATTCTAAACTTCCCTGGTGCGGTTATGAGCTTTAGCGTTCTCATTTGAGGGCAAGAGCAATCATGACTTACCAGCTTGATCATCCGGCTAACGCCGGACTCCCAGGCCTCTTTTGAGGCTCGCCTCCCTCGATTCGTATTCGTGTATATGTTCCCTCGCACTGAGCGCTGCGCAATACTTTCGCAGGTGTGGACCCGTCCAGGGGCATTATCCCCACTATTGAGCGCTGACGCACTACTTTCGTGGTTATGGACCTGTCGAGCGACATTAGCGACATCTTTCTCACCACTGTGTGCCGGCGCCCACTCTGGCTAGGCGCGGAATTCCCGACACCGCTGTCGAGGTGAGCGGCGATCACGCAGGGCGGGAATTGATCTGAAGTCGTTGTCTTTTTGGAGTGACGTCGGCGACGCCTGCCGCCAGAATCTGCACCCGCACGAAAAAGGAATGCGACATGCGCTGTATCCCTGCAGGCAAGAATGCGCACGAACAGCCGCAGAATCGCATCAGTAACGACGAGGGGCTTCAACGCCAAACTTGGGAAAGCTGTTGGTGATCGATTATGACTAACGACGACGTGACTCCACGACGATGCAGCTATTCCAGCGCCCCTCGAAGACAGCACTCACGCACAAAAAATTTTTTTTTTGTAAAATTCTACTCTGGTGGGTATACTTGTGCCCATAACAGAGAAGAAATCATCAAGAAGGGCAAAGTTTTCGAGAAATACTGAGTTGTACATTGTCAGGATGAGCCCACGCGGGCGAGATCTGACATCTTGTGTGCCCGCGGCGTTGCGGCGGATCTCCGTTATGGAAGAATCCTGATCGATGCCATATCAGCTGATGAATACAGCCAGCACCCGGCGCGCGCGATCAGAGTGAATGGGGCGGGATTGAGCATGATGGGCGCCTTCGTACATGCGTTCGAGCTCCATTACTCGAGTAACCGAAAGTATTGAAGTGATTCCTTTTGCACTGACACTCTATTGGATGGTAGCTTCAAAACTAGCAGAAACATAGGGAAACTTTTTTGAGCGTGAGTGCTGCCTTTAAAGGTTTCGCTGAATTTTGGGGTTTTCAGGGAAGATAAACTCATAGGCAGTGATGAAACAGCGTGAAACACGCGGAAAGGGGATAAATGAAGGCACCGTTTTCCATGCGTCCAAACCGCGGACGAGTTTTCCGCTGAGGATGTACGCGCGTATCGTCACGAATTCTTGTGGATAGTGCGCATTCTATACTCTACACTGTACAATATTCCATATACAACATGATACATTAGGCTAGACCACTCGTAGCATGCCAAATCAATAGCGTTAACTGGCGCGGCGGACACCAAAATGGCCATGCTGGCATCCGTGTCCACGGCAGTATCTCGGCAGGCAGGCGGTTATTCTTTGTGTTCAACTTACCGTTGTGATTTACTAGCAGCCTGCTACAAGGTAAGCGACTCAAATCGAAAGTGAGAATTTCCGTGGGTGCTGCCTTTAACGATTACAATTGCGAAGGGAGTACGACAGGGCGACACTGTATCGCCGAAACTGTTTACCGCTGTGGACAATGAAGTCACTTGACTGGGACGGAAGAGGCATTCGGATTGATGGGAAATTCCTCTCAAACTTTCGCTTTGCAGACGACATCATCATTTTTTCGAAAAATACCGATGAAGCGGAAGTGACAGTAAATGAACTGAATGAAGTAAGGAAAAGGATAGGATTGCGAGTAAATAGGACAATTACCCAGTTCAGAAAAGAATATGTATTGCAAAGGAGAACAAATAGAACTGTAATCCTATGTGTACTTTGCATGCTCAATGAATATGGTGAACAATCTCAAAGAAGAACCAGATAGAAGAAGAAGAGCAGGCGTGGGCCGCATTTCGGTTCTCAGGGAAGCCACAGACCAGTTGGATCTTGACCTCTGCGTTCATCTTTTCGACTCCACAGCTCTTCCAGCGCTGTGCTACGCTGCGAAGATCTGGGCGGACACTGCGGCCATGTCAAAAATGCTGCACACTGGGCATAGAGTTCTTGAGCGTTGTCTTCTGAGATACAGCCGACGTACTCAACATCGAGCCTGGCTTTGCTCTTTCGACTACGGCAAATAACTCGTCTTAGTGACTCATCGGAATACGTTTCGAAGGCAAAACTCCGATGGACTGGTCATACTATGAGAAGGGAAGACGACAGATTAAAAAAAAAGAACTTTGGAGTTCATCCCAAGAGAACGGATGGCCCAACTAAACGCTCAGCTGGAAACGAATCAGCCCTCTTGTCTACGTCGTCCGCGACTCTCCTGAATGACGGTAGCGAGAGAACGAATCGAACGGAAGTCATGCTGGGCCCATGGCGCAGTGGGAAGAGGCTCGCTGCGAACGCACACATTCGATGGTTCGATTGCGCTCGTGGCCAATCAAGCCATCCATCCCCCGGGGTCGATAAATTGGTACCAGAGGAGTCTGAGAGGATGAAGCACTGAGGTTTATGAGATGCCCCGCGCAAGTCACTGTATAAGGCCCATACGCATTCAACGCCTCTACGATGCTCAGATGAAGTCGAATGCGTGGCGCATCCCACATCACGGGATTGATCAACGCCGACCACTTTATCCTTTAAGTAACATTTTCGTAACTGAGAGGACGTGGAGGGACGTCAGGGTGCTGCTCTGGACGTGGCGGGTAAGCAGGGGTTGTCGCGAAGCGATCGCTCCTGTACAAAAGAGCCCGAGGCACCGTAGCCTTGATCGCGCCGCAGGCGGCCGTGATCTGAATTTGATCACATCGACCTATCGGCTATCGATAGGCTCGGAGCGCAGGCGGCTCAGTCTTCTGCGAGTTGTCCGCATGGTGCGGCCTTCCTTTTTCACCACCTGGTTTTTCTCGCTCGTCACATTTTTTACTGCATTGGTTTTATTTCTTTCTTTTCCCTCTATTCCATTTTTATCTTCTCCCTCTATTACATAGTACTACATGAGGTCTGGTAGCCGTGCGCCCCTGTTTTTATAGTACATCAGAGTAACCTCAACTCTGTCTCACTCTTCACTGATAACTAGTGACGTTTCTCCCCTCACGCTTACCAAAATTCACCATGTCAATTACTTGTTAGTTTAATAAATTATTTCTGATCTCGTTCCACTCTATTTCCATCGCAGGTTTTTTCCAGCCGTTCTTTTCGATCACTGATTTTGCATTTTGCCGTGTTATGGTATGTCGCGTTGGGCGGTTAAACGGGCCCACTGAGCCCCCGATCGCNGTACGTCCCTGTTTTTGTACTACATAACCCCAACTCTAGCTCACCCTCTGCCAATAGCGAGTAACGTTTCATTTTCCACGTTTCGAACGCTCACCAGAAATTATTGTGCCAATTATTTGTCAATTTAACAAATCATTTTTGGTCTCGTTGCATTCTAATTCCAACGCAGGTTTTTTCCAGCCGTTCTTTTCGATCACTGATTTTGCATTTTGCCGTGTTATGGTATGTCGCGTTGGGCGGTTAAACGGGCCCACTGAGCCCCCGATCGCGACAGGGGTCACAGTGGGGTGGGGTGGGGTGGGGTGGGGCGACGTCAGACTGTTGATCTGGACGTGGGGGGTAAGCGCGGGGGCACGTGGGGAGACGTCAACCATTGTGCGGGGTAGGTGCCCCGCGATTGGGGGTTTACCACCAGGTACAACTGGGGTGAATCCCTTTTCTACCTTCAGTCGACCCCCACGAAGGCCTGAGTCGATGCCGGGCAAGTGTCGCCTCTTTCGACCGTCACCTAGCCAAGCCAGGGGAACAGCTTGTGACCAATGCTGACTGTATTTCTAGAGTAGGATTACAGGGGACCTTGTTGGCCGATCTCGAGTGCACAACCGTCAGCAATGACCTGTAGAATAAGTGAGACCAGCCTGATCGTCCGGCTGACGCCGGACTCTCAGGCTTCTTTTCGTGCTCGCACTGCCAATTAAGAAGAAGTAAGATAGGCAGTCCTGCATGTGCAATGCTGTGTCTATTCGAATGTCTTCAGAATTCTATAAGGAACAGACAAACTGTATGAGATTAGTGGGGTCCATGGATGCTCCATGAATTATCGAAATTTTGTAAGTGCGATTGCGCAGCAAGTAAACTTGTTAGATCAAGAAGGTTGGCCACGACTTCACGTTGGGCAAAAAGAGAAAAATAGGGTTGTAAAAAACCAGAGCCTGCTGTGGTGAGCTCAAAAGTGGGGCACCAGGGTTATTCTAGGTGCTGATCACAGTGTTGCTACAGGAAAAGTTCCTTGATCAGAGGGAAAGACGAGAGTGAGAAAGTTGGAGTGGGGGGGGGGGGGTTCTGTAATTGTGAAGCGCACTGTATTACTAGCAGCAAAGTCGTACACGCATTGCTTCTCTATTTTCAAACTATACGGAAAATTCACTGCAATTGTTGGAGTCCATGAAGATTTCTTGATGCACTCACTTTCTAGTTGACGAGGATCTGCGTTAAATTTGCGATTGATATTGTCTCTTGCAATTCTATTCCAGAAATTAACATCTTTGAGAGCTGAAATGTTCAACGCAATGGCCAATAGTATTCACCAACAAAGCACTCATTTTTTAAATGAAATTCAAACAATCACAGTCACGCAGACATTCGGAGCATGCGAGCAGAAGGCAGTAGAGCCAGGGATGGGCTTAGTTTTGAGATTAGAGCTCCAGAAACAAAGCTCTTATTCAAATTCTTGAGGTATGAATAAACCAGTTTGGCCACCCTGTTGACACCGGACTTCCAGACTCTTACTGATGCTCGCTTCGGTCGCACATTTACGCTTTACGTTAAATACAAAAAAATGATACTGATGGTTTCAATGAAGACTACGCGGTCATAGGAACCTAACTCCTATTACGTGGTGTCAACGCAAATATCTGTTAACAATTCTTCGATTTTTTTTTGTTTTCTACTCTAATTTTAGGATGTTACTAGATCAGCTAACTCTGCTAAGCAGCTGTGGCATAAAATAACTGCCTAGATAGCCATTACGGCCACTTTTACGCTGCCCCCCCTTCTCCCTTTCCACGAATAGGGAGCTTACAGTCTGTTCCCTCGAACTTACTGCTATCCTCGCTCCAATCGAACACGCACGCGCCGCTTTGTTCGATCGGGGCGAGGATGGCAGTGTAAGTTTGAGGAAACAGACTGTATTTTAGGTGCTGGACACGGAAGTCATATCCGTTATAATCTGTAACCACATCGCTGCATGGTTACGCTAGATGTACTGTGGATACGGTATGCCACGGGAACCTCTGAAACTCTACATAGAACGTCAATTAAACGTGCTGATTTCTAAAGTCGTTCTGCATGGTAGCTCCACTTTCCTAGGGACACACTGAGTTCACGATGCGGAAATGAAGTTGATGAGTCTGCTGCACACCGTTATCAACGCCACATGGCATAGCGCCTTTTGACACCCACAGGAAAATGCAGGCGAACAATCAAAAACAAAAAATTCTCATCTAATTATGAGGAGAAATACATGCAAAGAAACTGCGACAAAACATTCATTGTCGAAGAAAATGAGAGTACGAACAGGCAACATTCAACACAAGCGTGGAACAGTATAGACCACGGACAAAAGCACGCGTGTGGTTGTGGAGCGCGGCCGTAGATACGAATTTGCACGGTACGAGATCTGTGAAGCCAAGAGTCGTGTTGTAGGTCAAATGTAACCGGCCGCCGCCACGCCGGAATTCGGCCTCGTAGAGCGTTCAAAAGCACACAACACAGGATGGGCGTTGAAGCCAGCATTAACGGTAATTTTGCTCATACACATTTTGTTATTTTCCGAGGTTCATCATTATATTTAAAACGAAACCTACGGAAAAGAGCTGTTCTTCGAGGTTTTGTCTGGGCTTGAAATGAAAGGAGTTGACGACGCTCTAAGGCTCGATGGAGGCAGGGAAGGATAGCAGGTGGTAGTGGGTTCTCAATGTGAGTCACATGTCAATATATGAGATCGGGAACGCTGTTTTTGAATATCTCAGACATTCGTGGGGGTGGAATGCAGGTGGAAATGGGTCCACCCCCAGTTGTACCTGGGGGTGGACCCAAAATCGTGGGGCACCTACCCTCGACAATTGAAAGACGTTCCCCCACGTGCCCTCGCAGCTGTCCCCCCAGCGCGTTATTGCGTTCCGGCGGATGGGGGGACGACCGGAATTATGCACAGCACGCTCTGCTCTTCTTGGACGTCCAGATACGCTCCCCCAACTCAAAAAGTGGGCGGAGCGATTGGGGTCCTACCTGCCCATCACCCCCACGAATGTCTGACATGTTGCTCTCAGGTGCTTAATGGCGAAACGAAAGGAGTTATGAACGCTTTTCCGTTGCGCACTCTTCCGAACGAACGCTTCTCATAGTAGTTTACACTGTAAAGGTGCAGGACGAGGGGAACTCCTCTCGTTCGCTGCGCTCATTCTTAGCAGCTTCTCTGTTCTACGCATTTCGTAGTAGCTTACCACCCATGTTTACAAAGTGTTCGAGCCAGGACGACGTCAAACGCGACAAAGGTGGAAATCCAGGTGGAAGTTCCTCAAATAGTGTGACAAAAGGGTGTTTTGAGCAAATAGCGAACATATTGGGAAAATGCAAAACATGTGTTGATGAGGGGGATCGAGCCAGGCTGGATTCCCCTATGGAGTCCACAGTAGCACTGGCTCAGAACGATGTGAGCGCGCGACGGAAGAGCGTTCATAACTTCTTTCACCTTGCCATTAAGCACCTGAGGTCAACATATTTGGAATCAGCGTCCCCGATTCCATATAGTGACATGCGATCCACATCGAAACCCCACAGCCATCTGGTATCCTTCCCTCTAACAATGTCGTAGTGCGCGCGGCAGTGCGCAGCCGACTGAATCTGGAAGATTTTGGAAGGAGGCCATACCGCATGGACAAAGTCAGCAGATATTGCCGGTGCAATTTTACACCAGTCTGGCCGTCTGGCCGACGCTGGACTTCAACATTTCTACAATCCGTGTGGTTTCTCGTGGCGTTTCCTCACCTCTCGCCACTGGCGCTTCCTCACCTCTCGCCACTGGCGCACCCGTAGAACGACACTGAACCTGTCATGTGCCTTGTTGTCCGCTTTTCAATGCCGGCGTACGCCTTCCATGTCATTGGATCCATCGTATGCCATTTTCCCTACTTCTGGGCGCCAGCGAATTTTAATCACAGAGTGGGTCTATCCCATGGCGTTCACTCATCTTTTCGTGCTGGAGTCGAACTCCACGAGTGCCTTATGGTTTTGCTCCCAAAATTGTCTGAGCATGCCGAGAGGTGGATTCTTATTAACTTCTCTTCCATTTGTGCGAATAGCATGAAAAAAATCTGATTTCTCCCCAATCGTATGGTCATTCTTTCCTTACTCCACTTCGTTTTTTCCTCCTATTTTTGTGGAAGAACACACAGAAGACTGCACAGAATCTCCCATAGCCCATAGTCTGGAAGACCACCGAAAGCCAGGAGCCGCAAAACAAGTGGATTTTGGCATTAACGATGAAATGTTCGTCTAATAGTAACTTTACTGGTCTTGATGTTTACGGTTCACTTCACTTTGAAAGTCACCTGAATCCACGGTAAATTGCTGTGTGGCTGAAAATATTCGCTGAAGACACAGGAGGCTCAATATGGTAGCAGCCATTCGACTAGCCCCAGCGGCAAACTTTGCAAGAATGACTACAACCGCTCAAGCGAAGCAAACAACAACGATAATAGGTCGGTTAATATCACCATTGATGCAATTTTCTCTGTATTTAAAGGGAGTGTTCCACTTCACAGGTCGTTCTTCGAACTTGTACAGGAATTGAATGCAATATATTTGCCTGTGGGAGGGAAAACACAACGGGAATATATCCATTTCCAGTGGTTTGATCCACTCTGCTATTCGACGATACAACTCAAACATCCACTTGTTTATCTATTGGTGCAAACGCGGTGTCCTGACATGAGACAAGGCGAAGTGGAAATGGAGCAGATCATGGATTGTTATAAAGTGGAAATCGACTGGAAAAAGATGCAGTGAAGCGAGTGGATTCCCACATCCGTGCATATGTTTTTACCAGTCTGAGCGTCCGGCTAATGCCGGACTTCCAGACTGCTATTGATTCTCGCTTTGCTCACAGACTTCGAGTGAATGCAAAGAAACTTCTGGAAACCTCTCGCGGGATACCAATATTCCTCTCATATAGTATCAACACTATCCTGAAAACCCTTAAATCTGCCAGGGGTGGCCTTCTCTCATATGTCTGGGAGCTCCTAGAGACTATGAATATTTGGACGTACTCAGACACTTTTAGAGGACCGCTCGAGCACCCTAAATTTGAAGGGCCGCGTAAGGGATGAAAATGCGAAAGAAATTGGGTGCGCGGTCGGTCCGCTTTTGATTAAAAGCGGACTAGCCGAGCACCCAATAGCTGACGCGCCGCGGGCATTTTCGAGATGCTCGGGATAGCTCCGGTAGCCTCTACGTTCCACCCCAGTAAATTCTTGCTTCGAAGCAAGGTAGTACAGTGGTAGTACAGTCACATTTGCAAATCAAATTTATTTTATTTTGTACTAGACGGCATTCCCGGCTTCGCTCTGAAGTTTTACTGCCCAGGGCTTTTCACACTCATGCGAATAATCAGGATACAAATATGTACATCAATTTGAAGTAATCATCATTATGGTGGTCACCCCCTCAAAAGTGAGAAAAGTCGATAAAACCAATAGATCGATGATTTCGTGCAAGGGAGTCGTCGTATTCTTGCTGAGCACACGTCCTTGTCCGTACCCGAGCAAAAGTGGAAAAATCGATAAAATCAATAAATCGATACCCTCGCTCAAAATGGTTGTCATATTCGTGCCTAGCACATTGAAGAAGCCCAGTAGAGATGTCCTTGCCCGTCCCCGAGCGAAAGTGGAGGAAATCGATAAAATCAATAGATCGATACCCTCGCTCAAAATGGTTGTCATATTCTTGCTCAACACATTGGAAAACTTTAGTAGGCATGTCCTCGCCACTCCCTGAGTAAAAGTGGGAAAAAATCGAATCGAATCGAATGTTGACATCTCCTTCTCCTCGGTCCACATTTTCGTTTGCCATTGAAACGTCCTCTTAAAATTTGACGCAAGTTTTGGTTTTAGAAAGAAAGTATGTCGAGGATGCGCTTACATTATTGTTTCCTATGTGAGCCATGAATTGGACCCATAGTCTGAGTAAGTGTAATGACTCATTCTTCCCTTAAATAAACAAACGCTCACAGCCCCCAGGGCCGTCTGGCTGACGCCGGATTTCCAGACTTCTATTCATGCTTGCTTTGCTCGCATACTTCATATTGAATGCAAAGAAAACACAGAAAACCTTCCGTGGGATACCTATTTCCCTCTCAAATCGTTTCAACTCTCTCCTGAAATTCCCTCAAAGGCCTTCTCTCATCTCCACAAAGTGACAGTCTTTGGTAGGCCCTGGGGGCTGTGAGCGTTTGTATGTAACCGATTCAGTGCAAATGGGCACATGGAATGATCTATGTTTAGTTGGCTGTTGTGGTAGTTGAGTGATACGAGTCTACTGCTGCATATAAACAGAATGAAGGGGGTGGCTCATTCAGGCACGAATGGAAAGGACAGAGAGAGGGGAAGGGGATGATGAGCAAGTAGGTGCAGGAGAGGAAGAAAAGCATGTAGGAGAGGAAGCTGCTGTGGATAATTGCATATGATTGGTCCCTTGTGTGCATTCCTTCATTTTTTCCAAGCCATCCCACACCTTTGAATCCCGGCACACCCTTTCACGTGGAACCGGCCTCAAAACGTCTCCCTACTTTTTCACGCCAGCGCACCCTTACCACAGCTACGGACCCGGCTCTCCCTACTTTTCCACGCCAGCGCACCCTTACCGCAGCTACGGACCCGGCTCTCCCCACTTTGGGCGCCGGCGTACACGTATCACAGCGACAGATCCGTCTCCCCCCACTTGGTCGCCGGCGCATCCTTATCACATTGCCGGAGTCGTCTCCTTGCGCCTACCCACTCTTGGATGCCGGCGCCCTTATTGCCCGCACCTATTCCTTCTTCTCTTCCCGACTACTCGAATCGACTGCACCACACCACACCCGTTCCCATTCTCAGAAATGATCGATATCAGAAGAGTACGGTATGCAATAACTACTACTGACCAATCAGGGAATTTCGTTTCAGACACATTCACACACACGGAGTAAGCGCTTTATTATAAGTCATGACCAACCTGATCGTCCGGCTAAAGCCGGACTCTCACGCTTCTTTTTGTGCTCGCTTCGCTCGCGTTGTCTTCTTATGACATCTCCCTAACACCATGCCGGCCATCCAACACTTAACAAAACTCCCGTTTCTCCCACCTTCGAGCTTCGTGGCTTTGAGGCACCTTTCCACAGCTGTAAAACAGTCGCGAGACGTCTTTCCACCTTATATGAGACTGTTCGCCCCGTCCCCGGGCGTTACCCCGCTTTTGGACGCCGGCGCACCCTTATCACATCACTGGACCCGATTCCAGTAGTTTCCCCACTTTTGGACGCCAGCGCCCTTATCTTCACGTTGGACCCTTCTCCAGGCTTTTCTCGACTTCCAGAAACCGTCGCATCGTTGCCACAGAAGTGGACCCTTTGCATAGCGTTATCTCCACTCCCAGTCCCCAGCGCAGCCCTACCGCGGCAGTGCTTGCTCGCCCCTCATCCGTGGCCTTCCTCGCCCTCCTGGCTTCTTCTCTGCGATGTGAAGACATCCCACCCATCTCTTCCCTTTTATACTGTCTGGACTTATCTCATTCATTGCAACTGTGGTAAACACAACGGTCGGCCATTGACAGAACTTAACATGTTGAAACATGACTAACGTGGCCCGAAACACCTGTAAATCAAGGCAAAAATCAAAATTTACCACATTTTCGTACATAACTCGATCGGCTGAACACGATGATGCTGTTAGTTCTTGGCGACGGGGCCTGGTCCTCACACACACACACACACACACACACACACACACACACACNNATGGATCACTCACAGCAAACAAAGAATGATAAACCAATTCCCGTGTTCATTCCAGGTTGAATCGGTTACATATATGTAGTTACGATTAACTATTTCACCCGAGAGAATGATTAAATTGCACTGAGAGACACAAGCAGTTCTCTCTAATCAGTCCATTTTTTATGGTGAGGCATATAGGGAAAACGGAGCGAAATCTGCATGCCCATTAATCTTCCAGGATGGATGCGAGGTGAAGTCATGCGAGCGAAGCGAGCATAAAGAAAAGTCTGGAAGTCC
>JARK01001535.1:202962-231387 GCA_000688135.1 Ancylostoma ceylanicum
CCCCCTTCCCCCCCATCTCTCCCAGGGTCTTCGTCCACTTCTGCTTCAAAACTCATAACACTATTTATGACTTGTTTTGCTTGGCTTCACAAATGGTTCTTTTGAAATATCAAGAAAAAGCCCTTTCTCGAGATAGTGAAATTTTATGTTTCCACTTTAAATTACCTCACACTATTCATAGAGCTATTTTTATCGCTAGCGTGGTCTTTGAATAGGTGATTACAGAGCACTCAAGCACCTACATAGCCTTCACTGCTCACTGTTAGAATGCGATATCTTTGATATGCGAGTCTGGAGGAAACGAACCAGTTTTCCATAATCTTTAATAAAACCTCTATTTTGAGAAAGCGACAATTATAAGTGATTGACTAAACTGCAGCCAATGAAGCTAAGTTGATGAGATGAAATGAGAATTCTCAGCTAGCGACTGGATCTGGCCTGGCCCTTTTGGATAAAACGGGTTAGCCATCTGGCTCCAAAATACATTGGAATTCTGTGTGAACAACGAGAGAAATTTCCTTGACACAAGCACTGTAAAAAGATCCCAGCAGTTGTCGACGTCCTTTTTTCCACCGGACAAATACCAAAATTTGACCTTGATTTGGATTGTTGCTTTCGTGTCAGCAGGCGAGCTCTTGAGGATGCCGTTTAATTTTTCAGTTAGAGAAGAATCCCCTGGCGTAATTAACACAGCCCTCACTTTTGCATGCACTTCCACAGAGGACACGGGCGGTCGCTTGAGCAACGAACTTTTGAGGGATTTCATCCCGAAGGTTATCAGAGAATAGTTGTTACCTCGACTAAAAAGGAACTGCTGCTTTTTCTCTGAGGTTCTTTCTTGTTCCGGAAATAATAAGTTCTGCAGCTTATTGAATGTATGGGTCGTTAAAGATGGTTACTCTATGCTGAAGCCTGGAAATGAGCTCGCTTCAACGAGAGCCCCATAAAATGCTACCTCAGTTCCAACGAGGTTTTGTCGCTGGGTAAGCTGTTCGAACTAGCATGCTGATGTGTGGAATGACATTGAGGCCATTTATGTATTGTTATCTTTTGTGGCATTATAATAATAGCGGCTAACGTTACCAACAAACTGCAATAAATTGATGGAATACTGTAAATATATGCAACTTTTACACAGATGCATCCCCTTGATTTTCGGATGAATCCACCGCGGCTGAATGCTTATGCACTTGCTTGTCCGTAATATAAGGCCTTTCCGGGTTCCTCATACTATTGCCCTTTTAATATACAAAGTCCTGGGGGGATACGTACTATTGCGATGGCAAACGCATTCCCGAAACGGCTGCAGGGCATCCTCTCGTACATCCCACTTCCCTTCCTCGTGGTTTATTTTTATTTGCAATATAAGAACCGGTTGTAAAGATCTGGAAGCATCTATCAAGATGCCAGCTGTAGTGCCTATTTTAATGAGCAGTTTTCCACCTTCATAATTAAAAACATCAGAATAAAACATAGGAGTTCTTGCAGAACTATATTCAGTGAGCGTCGATGGAAGTGTCGTTGTTCGCGGCCCAGGAAAACACGCGGCGCGGTCGCGCCGCCCGCGCTGAAACTGTCGCCGTAGTGGAATCAAGTTTACGGTTTTCTACCCTATTTGAAGCGAACTATCGAGGAAACTAATCAATTGATTATCAAAACTCCATGGTTTCAGATCCAACAAGGATCCCAGCGCAAGCGTAGCGGTCGCGCCGCGGGCTTACCAAGTCCGCAAACAACGCAGGTCCAGCGACGATAACTGTGCACACATCTCCATATTTACAGTCCTTGTCGAAAAGATAGACGCATTGCACGTGCGGTTTCATAGCGTCGCGGCTGCAGAATCGCGGCGGGACCTACTCGACCCTCTCACTTGGAGCATGTTTTCTCCGCATCTCTCGTCCAGGTCCCGTAGCGATTCTGCAGTGACGGAAACCGTGTGTCTTTTTGAGAAGGATTGTACGATCACTCCGCACAGGAATCTCGAGCGAACCGCTCAGTCTCGATATGTCCAATCATTGCTAGGACCATTCATTGGAGCAGAATAACATTTCCGAATGAGTTGTCGAGTTTTGAACTTCGGAAGGTTCGCGCCAAATCTCGATTAGCATTGGTTCACTGCAGTGTTCGCCTCCTTTGCATTCACACTTCATCACAATGCATATCTTCTCGTTTTGGAGCAACTTCCACTCTTATTCTTCCTAATCTCTCATGCATGTTTTGGCAGGATGAATTCTTCTTTTTCCACTTCGTAGCTTCGACTATTACTAACTACTCACAGGGCTAAACACGCACAAATTTCTACATAACAGACATGCCTATGCTCCTTCATCTTCTGAGGCTTTACATTTACCCATTCTCTTTGTTTCCTTTTTTTGGTTTCTCCCCTTCATAGTCAGGAAATTCGTGCTTTGGACGAGCTTGAAGGTCCTTCGCAGAAGATGATTTGGATTATAATTGAAGGGGTGTGAACAAAAGTTCTGTCATAGGGTAGGGAATTGATTGCGATTATGAACTCCAAGCCTAACGACACTTCAGTTTACGCATTCTCGGCCACTTTCACATTTTGTTTCGCGCGCTGGTAGTTGGGTATATATTTGCGTACATACATTATCTGGCTTTCTGGTCGCTCTTCACAAATGTTCTACACTTTCCCATTAGTTTTTCCCCTCTGGCATCTGTTCAACTGTCCAGTAGGAATTCAACGCGCGCACTCAAACGCACGAAGAAAGTACCCAGGTTTTTTTTGGATTTCTCTCGTGTCTGGATCATTTTGACAATTGAGTATGCCTTTAGAATCCCTCATAGCCATGGAGTACCGCAGAGAATTTCCGGAGCTGTTTCCTTTCAATGCAGTAGCAAGAGCCTCTTCTTCTTTATCGTGGAAGCCCTCATTCAGAGGCTTTTTTGGAGTCACTGAGACACACACGATGTGCGTATTCGCGATGGAGATTAATACATCACTTTATTCGCCTTCAGTCTCCCTCGTGGCCAGCAGGAGGGGCAAGAAGAGTGCTCGTCCATGCGAGATTAATGTCGTTGGTAATCGAAACCATAGAGACACCCGAATTGTCATTTGCGCATCGCTCGCAGGGCTTTGTTCAAGGGATTCGGGCCCCCTTGGTCTTTGTTTTGGTCTAGTGAAATTTTCGTAACGGTTCAAACGTTCTAGCACACTCGCTATTCTTGCCGGGCTTTCTGGAGAGTTTTCGAAAACTGCTATTGTTTGAATGCGAGTGGTTAGGCGACAATTTCGTTTTTTTTTTGAACGTTATTCAAGAAAGTGTCATTATCACCAGGTACCAGTATTTTGAAGTCAGAAAATTCCATTAGGTGCTCACCACTTTACATTTCCATTGAACCAGGTTTGTGTTTCTATGGATGAACCCAACACAAAACTTCCAGGCCTTGCGGTACTCATCTCATTTTGCTGTTTTCCTTCCTACTTGTCCTAATCGCAGACGTTTTGTGCCAACAATAAAGTTCACAACGGGAAGTGTTTACGCATTAGAGAAGAACAAGGAGGTGTAAATATAGGCAGTATATACTCGGCCTTTGATAGCGTAGAGCCTGGGCGCTTGCTGTTTAGCGTGAAAATTGCAATTTTCTACGTAGCCACACAACTCTTTTCGTTTTGGAAACGGATTTTGGTAAACTTTAGAGGCAGTTGATCATCTTTAGCAAATTAAGTCTCGATAAATTTAAAAAAAAACGTCCCGCAGAACGCGCTATACAGTGAGCGTCGATGGCGGTGGCCCATCCACGGCCTCAAAAAGCACGCTGCGCGACCGCGCCGCTCGAGCAGGAATCTCCTCCAGGACAACAAACCGTGGGGTGTTCTTGATAGCTAGTTAGTTTTCTTATTAGTTAACATCAGATTTGATGAAAAACTGCAGAGAAAACCCAGATTCGCCACTGCAGCGACTATTCCACCGCACAGTTGCGCCGCGTGCTTTTCGATCGAGGCCATGGATGGGCCACCGCCATTGAGGCCCACTGTACCATATGCAACGTGACACTCTAATTGTCTGCGCATCCACACATTTCGTTAGTATCATCATTCTCATTCTAGCCAGATCTCGCTACTTCCTGTTCTAACTTGTCCAAACAGGTGGTGAAGCATGAGCGTGTCTACCTCGACAATTGGGGATTTCACTGTACTTGCCCAACACTTCTAAGATGTTCTTACACATTTCACTTCTTTGGTGCATTTGCTCTATTTCTTCTGTTCATCACGTTTACCAAACACGCTCTCACCTAAAACTTTTTTCCTTTCATCTTTTCATTGCACCCAAGTGACAGCTGCGAAACTATTAATCACGCCTCGCGCGGATGATAGATCCGAAGTCCTCACCCTCACCCGCCTCGAGACAACATTCTCCTTTTTTGGGCTGCGAATTGAAGCTGCGTAAGTGCACTACGTTCTATCATATTATAGAGCTCTCTATTTCTTTCTAGATCCACAGTAGTTTTCTTAGCCTGACCAAATTCGAGGAAGCGGATACAGATCTTTCCAAAGCGGTAGACTCAATTAGGTTGATGAACTGTTATAGAACTTTATTTGTTCAAACTCCGTTTCGTTTGTCACTTTCTGTGTAACTACTTCCAACCTTTGACTTTGTTGATAATTCAATTTTTAAAAAGTTTCGCTTTATTATACTTCGACTGGACATCTTTTCAACCCATCCGCCGTTGAGCTATTTCATCTCTTTTTTTTGTTTCTCGCTTATTTCTTCCGTTTAGCTTACGAATTTGAAGAACCATGCTGGCAGTGTGGAAGAGGATGTCGTAACAATCTGTTTCGTCTTGACGTATTCTGCCGATGTACATCTGGAGCAAAGACGGAGGTGAGGTAATTATCTCATCAGAGCTGGCACTAATTTAATTGCCAACTATTTCCATAGTTGTTATCTCTATGTTAGTGTTACCTGTTGCTCCCTATCTACAGGGCTGACTTGTCTTTGCTGAAACGAAATGTCCGATGACAGGTCACGGTAAATAGTTTGGGGAAGTGGAATTTCAATTTCATAAAGTGTAAATAGAGTGCGGGACTATTTTCAAGCGCACTTTTTCATTTCTTCATTTTTCTTTGGTGTTGCTACTCCTGAAGGTAAAAAGCTAGGCAAAATTTAGCAAGGATAGTCACCCAACTCGTGGATTTTCTCAGATTTGTTCCTTTTTGTTTTTGTGGAAGAGCAGGTGTACGCAGCATATTTTTTTTGTCATATTTTCCTGTGAATTTTTACCTGATCATGATTTTGGCTGAGAGTTACGGATCGCTGTCAAGGATTGCTGTCAATTTCTGGCTCTTCTATCCTAGGCCTTGGAAGATGCTTGTTTTGGATTAGCTGAATAATTAATGATACACTCCGTTCCACTACGTCGAAAGCAAACAAGTGGTTTTCGCCAGAGATTTGACTATTGGCAGCTTGTTAAAGTCATCAAGTCTCAACTACTCGTTGTAAGGTCGAGCATGTGCTGTGTTAACCAAGCTTTTTTGTACACTACGCATAATTTGTTCCAAGATACCATTTTCACGTCAGCCTCTCTCACATTGTCAATGGTATGGAATAATTTTACTCGACGAATTTCGTATATTAAAAATGCTGATTATAAGTTTTGACGGTGTAGCCTTGACAGTATTACATACTTACCATGCATTAATTCTGCTGTTTACGAGAGATGATACAAACAATCGTTATTATGAGTAGAAATCAGTATAAATTAGTACAGGTCAGTATTGATAATTATTTCGTTCAACTGTCATGCCATGTCGTACATGCCAATGCTTTGTAAATACATAGGTTTACCCGCTCGAACTGTGATCAGTGATTGAACGTCACTGAGTTATTTTTGATCACTTCCGATTAACCCATATAAGCTGTCCATGATTTTTCAACTGTATTACTTGGATGCATATAAAAAGCCTGCAGTAGACGTGAGATGGCATATATCGAAGAAGGAAAGGTCGCCTTTCTGGATTTTAACGCCCTCACGAGCAGGTCATTGCCATAATCATTGCCGATGATGTTCCAAGGACGTTCCATTATCCGAATGCTTCACGAGGATAGATGGTCTTTGCCGCTTCTCAGCACTATTTCTGCCCTTTTTTCATTTCGCTGTGATTTTACTATGTTTACTCGACGGTTTTAGGATAGCGATGGGAGTGCGCGAGGTGATGGTCTCATGTTTCACGGCGATTTCGGATTTCTCGACCAACCGATTCCATCTTTCTCCCGAGACATTCGTCACTATAGTAATTTTCTCCGTGGCTGCAGTTGGGCTCCTGGTGAGTCTTGTTTTTCTTGTTTCTGGGAAATTCCACCAATGGTTCTGATTTTTACTGATCCATTCAGAGTATAAGTCACAATACTTGCCATTTAATTAGATGCACTCATTTTTACAAGATCAACGGCGTGAAATATACATTTATTTCCCATGGTTTGTTCCGGGTGAATGCTCATAAGACTGTTTTACACTAGGCTCGGTATTTTTTCTTCATTTTGAGTTCTCTAAAGAAACTGAAAGGGCCCCCAATATTGCACTCCAGCTGCACACATTTTTTGCTCTCTAATGCGTTCTGCCATCTGGCGAACTCACTTTTATGCCCATCATTTGGATGAAAACAGCGATAATGGTCTGCATTTTCCCTTATGGGCATGCTGCTCGCTTCGATGCTGCATCATTTTGTGAAATATTCTTCTCGATTGCCTCCGGAACTACTATTATAACTATCGAGTTTCATGAAACTCCTCTTACGTTTTTGTTGTCCAAGTGCCCGGAATATTTGCGAGACACAGTTTTGGAACAGCATTTTCGAAGAGTAGTTTGGTTTAATGGTTATTTGTTTATTTCGCTCGGTGATTGTTGTGATGCACTTGTCCTCTTTTGAATTTTCAATTGATATGTGTTGCGAACACTTTAAACTACATATCGTTCACTGTTTTATCAAGGAACAGAGCAAATAATTGTGCATTCAAAAGCGGAAGGAAGAAATCTTCCTTTTTATGTGGGGGTACGAAAATCCTCTGCCAGCAGCTTACAACTGCGCAAGTTGTATTTCTTTTGCAAAAGGATAGTACCATGCAATTCTATTTTTCGGAAGATAAACTAATCACCGGAACAAAAAGGAGTGCAGACGAGTACATGCCCTACGGAATGCAAATTCCTATAAGAAATTCTAATTCTTTTTTCGAAACACGTTCCTCCTTGGAATTGTTGTTGCTGGAAGCCACCCGGGGGCAGCTTTCAGCAGTTGGGTGTTCTGAAATAATAAGGACAGTGGAGACGCAATAATTATAGTTAACAGCATGACGGATTGAGTTTGAGAGCAATTATAAAACAAGCAGACACTTAAAACATCCGATAGTATTGAGGTAGTAGCGTTTCATCGCAATGTTGGTTGCTGATGCTGAAAACAATAAAAAAAAAATCCTACATCCGTGGGATTCGCTCTATTTAGTTATTGAATATTCCAGAGGTTTTTCGCACATTTCCTCCTTTCCAACTGATTCATTTTTTAGTTTCTGACGTTTTCATGTGATATCGGTCGTATTATTGGATTCAGAAGGTTGTTTCGTTGTTCTCTTCCTCCTTTTTGTTTAAATTCAATAACTTCGCGTCCCAAGTATGAGGTGGAAAACAGCGAAAACACTCACCACTCGTCCCCTTGTTTTGGTTGAACAAGCACTGAACGTCTTCGTTCTGGGTCCCATGCGGTGTTGCCTTAGATTAACTCAGAGCTGAGTATTCGCTCGGCGGCTATTAATCTATTAACTGCTCTCGTCGGGCTTTGTTTTTAGCTCATCGATGTGGTTTTTGCGAAGGCTGCTCGCCGCGTTAAAGTGTGCCGGCGGGGCGTCGAGTTTGTTGTGCCGTTTTCGGGCCCTCTCTCACCGCTTCCGTCCACCTCATGGGAATTCTGCGCATGTATCGCGCTGTGCACGCATTTTCGACGCTGCTGTCCAGTATTTAAGTCATCGTCGACGTCAATTTCATTGGCCATCTATTTCACGAAGACTAATAGCGACATTGTCAGCGCGCCTGATACGGCTTGAATGTGCGTGCACTTCTGGCAAATTAGGTTTCGCTTAGAATCCAATTCGCATATGTGAAATCCCGAAGTGCTGCTATTTCTATAATCTCACTTCCAGGCGCAGTGTCGTAGTTTTTCCAGAAATCTGCAATAAATGATGTGTAAAAAATGTTTATTTTATATATCCAATTCAGTACGTCCATTTGGTATATGAATCGTATTTTGATGCGGTTTATGCTTGTTTTACCTGCAAACTGGAAATTTAGCTTGAAATTTCATTTTTTGTGCCATTTGCTGAATTCTGCACTCTATCTGGGAGACTGGATGAATTCGCGCTCAACTTTTCGGCAGTTCAATACTTCTGAGGATTCTTTTCATTCGTCAAAATATTCTTCCCATTTTTCTCTGCAATACCCTTTGAAGCTGAAGTCCAATTCAACCTAGTAGAGCCAAGGCAATAAAAACATTCATAAAGCCTTTCTCTACAGCGTTATGAGGCCATCGCAGCATAGAGCCATCGACGAGTCGCCCGAGTTGCAGACGGCAAATCCTTCCCACTCTCCCCAAAGTACATCTATTTCATCTGGCTGAGCCTCGCATTCATCACAATGTCAATGTGTTTCAGTTCCCCTTCCTACGGCAAAACATGTGTTTAAATCTTTCTGTTATGTTGGTTGGGTCCACCAGTGGAACGCGGGTTACTCTCCCTCTACAGTTGGTAAATTAACTGCAAGCTTTCTATGGATTTGAAAGCACTGACGCATAGCATATAGTTTGACCATTTCTTTCATTTTTGGAAATGGTAATGGACCCTGCTTCCCCCCCCCCCGAAATCTGTGGGCGTGGCCTGCCCAGCTCTGTCTTATCTATCGGTTGTGGTCGTTCCTGTAAACTAGTCTCCATTTGAGAAATTCTTCGAAATGATCCTATCAGGGTAAAGCATGCAGTGCGATCTAGCGTTCGCAAATACGTACAGGGAACGTCAATCACGATTGCCACTCCCGCGGACGCAACATCCACGTGGCGCCGGCGAGCGCCGTTGATGTTGAGTGTTGCCTCGCCCGCGCCGCATTGACAATGCGGCAGCGGGAGTGGCAATCGTGATTGACGTTCCCTATACCCCCCATTTGCTCCTAGCCACTCGTGAGGCATCCCCACAATACAACAATCAAAAGAAATTAAATGTACTCCGTTTTCCTTTGTACACCGCAGTAGTTCTCGTGTTAGAAATTCTTTCGATTTTGAGGTGAAGAAGTGATGGAACGTTATGCTGGCAGTAACATCGGTGCTCGACGTACAGTTAAAGGCAGCATCCGGGCAAAAGAAAAACTTCGATCTGGAGTGCCTAAAAATGAAAGGAAAACGATGGATGAGGTGGTTCGATGGTTGGACTTGTTCCGACAGTCTCAGACGTGATTGAACATATTTGACCTCACTATCTGTGACGTCACGGTCATGGGGCACCCACAGTCAACGGCTTTATTGATTTTCTATATACTCTCTTGCAGGCCACACTATTTTTTTCTCTGCTCCCTCCCGCGGCTTCTACGCTTCAGGTGCATTTCTCGGCCGCTCTCGAATACTGTAGAGTCCACCACAGGGCAGGTGCGATACGGGTGCGATACACGCACCTCCTCCGCACCCAGCCTGTGGTGGACGCTACCGTAACGTGACGCGGCGCGGATTTCGCCGCACCGCATCGCATTGAAGCGCGATATGGCACACTGCGAGTGGTATACCATGGGCTTATAACGCCATAATCGTCTCTCTTCGTGCGCAAGCGAACTTCTCCTGTTCATGAAAGCGAGGCGGACACTAAGAAGGGTTCGAAAAGGCGTAGTCAAGCCTATGAAAAACTTATGAAAGCATAAAACCTAAAGAATGAGGGAAGTGTTGGTGTTTAGTTCAGGGTTTCACAGTTTAATGTGCTGTTCGGGTGGAAGTGTCAAGAGATTAAAGTTCCAAAAGATATTGGAGAGCGACAAAAATATTATGAGGTCTTTCAGCAATTACGGTCGTTCATCTTTGCGATAATGTGGATGATATTCGGAACTACTGCACAATTGAGGTGTACAGTACCGGCCAAAATTATATAGCCTTTTCAACTTACCTCCATAAACCTCCATAACTTTTAACGTAGATATTGGCTCAACACGAAGCCTTGAAGTTCAAATTTTTTGTGGTAGTCGTAGAGACTCAAATTCATTGATGTTAAAAATTTGAACTTCAAGGCTCTACGTTAAACCGAGCTTTGCTTTAACAGAGATTATGGAGGAAAGTTCAAAAGGCTATATAATCTTGGCCGGCACCGTATGTGTCACTCTTCCGCGAAGGGGAGGGGTGGGAGTCTCAATGGAAATTCTCCCAATCATCATACGTACCCCCTTTTGCCTACTCTTTTCTTCGTCCCAAAATACGTAGGGGCGGTTTGGATTATCGTACCCGTGCTTTACCCTGGATCCTATTGATCAGTTAATGGATCATCTTCTGGGATAATCCCTTTGCTAATGCCAGAGCCCTGAAATATATCCTATATCCTGGTTTGAGGTCTGGGAATCTTGCAGTAGAATATCCAATGCTTTGGATGTATTTCTTTGTGCTGCTTTTCTCAGACGTTGGTTTCATTTCGGGAGGATCAGTAGGATACTTTGGAATAAAAATCGAATAATTTTGTAGCATTAATAACAATCCAGAAAACAATTCAAACCTCCACATATTTGAGAATGAGAAAGCCCCAAAGCTCTTCTTCTTTTTCATACAGCGCCATAGTGGTCTCTCATCTTAGAACATTAGAATTTTCTATTCATTCGAAATATTCGATATTCGAAAGCAAAAATATTCGATTTCGAATAAATCGAAAATTCGAATGTTCCAGCATGGGTGAAATGCTGCACGAAAGAGAAGAAGTTCACTAGGGTTTCCTCTTTCTCGAATATCTAGATGTTTTAACTGTTTCCTAAGTTGTCATTGAGGAAACAAAATTATTCGATTTTTATTCGGTTCAAAGTATATTCAGTAGATCAAGTGCTAACCGGTGATAGGCAAGGCCTCATGGCGATAAATATGGTGGGTGTCCTGATATCTGCATCAGGACGCTCTAAAACCATATGTACATCCCGCCTTTGCCTGCATTCCGCCTTTTGTGCCTTTGTGCCGCGTTCTGCGGGCGGATTGTAAACATATCTTTTGTGACATTTGTGACTATCTCTGGAATCGAACCGCCCCCCAAGAGGGGGACTCGTGTTGTGTGGCTCCTCGCGAGCAGTTGTGAAAGTTGCGAATAAAGGTTATAATCTCCACTGAACCAGCACAATTTTTGGTGCATCGGCCAAAGTTGCCAAAAACTATCCCGTCCCACTGGACCTGGATAACCGAGAACAGGTCAACTCCTGTTAGTCAGTGACCTACAATAGGTCCCCATCACGCCAAGCCGAGATGGACACGGTTCTTCACAAGAAACCGATTACAATTAGTGCAAACACACTAAGAACTTTGATTCAAACCTTTAAGGAGTACACGAAAAAACCAGTATTTTCCGATAAAGAACCTACTGAATATGAAGAGAGCCAAACTGCCGTGGATCTAATTACTGGAGCTCTTCAGCAAATCACAATCGGAAAAGATGAACTAAAATCACTTGTCACACAAATGAAACAGGATTACGCTTCCATGCATTCTAAAGAAGAAAGAAATAATTTCGCGCAACAATTAGAAAATATCGAAAAAGAGACACAGTTCAACGAGGTTCTTGGAACAGCCACAGAAATGGTTTATATGCTCAATACACGACTAACAGAGGTCAAGAGCAACCGAAACAGATTGGGACGGAAACTGGGGATCCCAAATCCACCTGATTCTTTTGAAATGAGCTTAATGCGCGGAAACAGAGAGAAGTCATTGCAGCAGCCGCTGAATAAGGACAAAATTACAGAACGTGAAGCAGAAATTTCCGATAATTCCGAATGGCTCTCGGAAAACTCTCAAAGCAGTTCAGATCAATATCATAGCACCGACAGCGTTACTTCATGTAACGCAATCAAACCGCCCACACTAATGTTACCCAAATTCTACGGAAACGAAGAAGATTTCCCGGAATTCTGGGCAATCTATGAAACTTTAGTACACAAAAGTACCACATTGAGTGTCGTAGAAAAAATGTTACTGTTGAAGGACAGCCTCAAAGGCAAGTCAGACAGTGCTATAAAGGGAATCCAATTAATACCACAAAACTACAATTGGATGGTGGAAGCCCTCAAAAAGAAGTATGGAAACAAGCCCACAAATAGGGCACGAATAGTACAGAGACTCACGCTTCTACAACCTGCCAACAAAACGGCAGAAAGTTGCACGTATGTATTCGACAAAATAACAATGTTAATCAACCAGATGGTTTCGGCAGGGCAAGACATCCGCAGAACAAGGGATGCAATGTGGACACAGGGAGCGGACGAAGAAGCCCAGAGCAACGACGACAACTTTCGTCGTTGTTCCAGTGATGAAGACAACATATCACAAAGAAATGACGGATCTGAATTGAATTATGAGGATAACATGCCACAAACGGCGGATGACTTGGCGCCTTCCCAGCGAACTAGGCCAATCAGACAAGCTACAGTGACAGTTAGAAGAGTAATCCGAAACTTTGAACTAAGTTTGGAAGATTCTGATGATGCACAAAGTGTTTCATCTCGTGGGAGTAGCAGTCACGCCATGATAATGCTGATAGCAGCACTACATTTCATAAGCCCAGCTGCTGGTTTGGAATCTGTAGGCAAAATAATTTGTCAAAACAATAGCGTCGTCATCGCGGCTCCACTAGTAATGTTTGAACTTTGTCTAGGGAGCACCTGCCGTAGATTTCCAAAGCAAACACAGAGAATGCTGAGTTTCAAACTACCAGCGACAACAATAAATGACAAAATGTTAGTAACAATGAGGTTTTCATCAGGTACCCACACAGTTACCAGAAAAGAACACTGTCAATTACCTCATATCTGCGATGGTTCACAGTCATTTTTGTCGAAAAGGCTGCTAGGTAATCCCCACTGTTGGCCTTATGGTGCCATTCTTTCTTTGGGAGCACTTTTATATGCACTTGTGGTGTCAATAATGATGATATGCGTGTGCCTTAGGAGAAAAATGGCAAAAAGTAGGTCAAGGTCAACTTACTTGAACGAGAATAGTACCATACAACTGAACGTATTTAACCCGGTTTCTATCTATAGAGCAGGTATCTTTACCATCGTATCTGCTGCCGCCCTTACAAGCACAGCAACAGCGTGCCAGCATGGTCACATGAGACATAGCACCGAATTTGTTTGCACTAGCAGGAACAACTGTTCGTTCGAATACACTCGAGATATCCTGTTCAATCACCTAAATTCCAAGCTTTGCATCACAATTTCCCATGCTAATACGTCAGTTGGATTGATCGAAATAGAGAAACATCCTACCATTCTGAAGTGCTCAAAACGTTCGATATATTTTACAAGAGATGCCGTAACTAGAGTCTTCAGCGCAGTCAGATGCCCTCAAGCGGGATCATGTGTTCATCAAATTTGCTCGAGAACGAATCGAAACACAACCATTAAAGAGCTCGGTAGATCATACCGATATCCTGGGTATTCAGGCTGTCAACATTCGTGTGGAGGACTTAGCTGTGGATGCTTCCTACCGCTACCAGCTTGTTCATTCTACAGAGTGACACATATCCCACAAACAGAAGAAGTGTACGAAGTGGTAAACTGCTTGAAGTGGGAACCACTGATACGTCTGAAGATCAGAATTGCTCTTTACAACCAGATAAAAGAGAAAACTCTGTTGCTGTTACCGTACACTGAACAGAAATTTGAAGGAATTACGATTTCGGCAATATCTGTGCAAATTCCACACATGTCACCTTTGAACAGAAGAATTGCAGTTTCAAACAGTGAAACTTTGTTACTCCCAGAAAGTTACAAATTTGCTGCTGAATGCCCAACACGTGAAATTGCATCCAAAAGTTTCAAAAATTGCACTAATCAGATGATTTGCGCATGTGAGGATGCAAATGGAGCAACTAAATGTCACTGCCCAAGCATGTCAGTAGAAGGCGTGAAGGAAGACATAAGCAATATATTTCCCATTCACACACCGTTTGTTTCCCTGAGGAGAGAAAATGAAGAAATTATTGCAAGATCTTATCAAGGAGAGGTCGCCGTAGCAATAAGATCAAACTCTTTACGCAATAGTGCAGAATACTTGCTCGAGCAAGAATGCAGTATTTCGCTCGCAAACATAGTAGGATGCTATGACTGCCAAGAAGGTGCAAGATTAAATGCTACCTGCACTACAGATACGGCGGCATGGCTAATAGTCCAGTGCGAAGAACAGGTGTTTTCAATACAGTGCGGCCCTGGAGGTATAACAACACTCGTGTCACTCGAATATGAACGAGCCGTAATAAACGAAGAGTGTCACGCAGAATGCAATAACAAAATAGTCAAATTTAGCCTCCAAGGAACATTGGCATTTGTGCCAGACTATGTAGAAAACACGTTATTCGAAGAACCACATTCCTCGTGGAAACCTGGAACAGATTGGTTTACGGATATGGAGATTCCCGACATCACTCCTATCATAAATACAATCACGCATCACTGGAAACTAGCAGTGTCAGTGTTCGGTGCAGTAGCGGCACTATCTATCGGCACCTACTTCTGTGGACCAATCCTCCTAATTGTAATTATGAGAATAGTAATTTTTTGTCTGAGTGGAATCACTAAAATATGCATATTCATAGCCTCAGTCATACTCGACGGGGTGAGAAAGTTGATAACTCTGGCAGAACACACTCATATTACTCAAAATTGACACCAGAACCCACTCAACATTGTCATTTATAGCACATATCTATAGCAAAGTATCAATTTACTAGCATATTACGCAATCGCAACAGACGTGAGGGGCGGGCGGACTCGGAGTCCTCTTAAACTTTTTTCATAACGCTTCCTATCGTCTTACTAGCTGCTCGCATCAACTAATGCCAATGGACGAGATCGACGTTGCGATTCACCTGGAGCCGATGGCTGAGGCGATCAAGGAACTCAAGGAGAAGATCGAATTCTGCCTATTATCCTTGAACGCGAAAGTGGATGGAATCGCCCAACTGACCAACGAACGCTGGCATTGTGTCCAACAAATACTTGACGTACTGTTGGAAAGAACGAAGCCGCGGTCCAACTGTGTATTCTGCACAGTAGAAGACAACAAGGACCAGCATCCCACCGGCCGTTGTTGTAAGTATCCCGATGCTGTTTCAAGAGCCGTGCAAGCAGCGGCCCTCGGACTCTGCGAGAGGTGCCTACAACCCAAGCATGTGGAGGATTGCGGTGTGTCATGCCCGATATGCACACGGAATCACAATGTGCTGTTGTGTCCAAACAGAGGGACCCAGGCTGTACCAATGTACAAGCGCAGAAAGGTTGGTTACAATATCTTAAAGTTGATCACGTGCAAAAGTCAGTCCATAATACAAATAGCTTCAAAAAAAATTTTTTTTTTGCAGATATAGCTATCGTCTTTCCTCTGGAAGTGGGGTGGATACGGTCGTTCGCACAACACTACCGTATTCTCCTTGCTTTCCGTTCTCCCGTGTCGCCCGCTACCCCTCCGTCGTCTCCCCGCTCCCGAAATTCCCAAGCTACTACTGGATTATCAACAATCGACGCCACAGCCACTCCGGAACGTATAAACCACTTCGTGAGTAGTGAGCTGCTGTCTAATTGCACTATTTTCTTAGCATAATTACATTTCTGATGTTTCTGATGTAATCCGTTTCTGAAATCGTTGTTGTTCTAATGCATTGGCGTTGTATGTTACTGCACTCATCCATTATCTTGTAGTATATGTTAACACTGGAAATTCGAATGTGAATTAGTTTTTTATCCATTTTCCATGTCATATTTGTGTGGGCCGGAATGTCCTGATATCTGCATCAGGACGCTCTAAAACCATATGTACATCCCGCCTTTGCCTGCATTCCGCCTTTTGTGCCTTTGTGCCGCGTTCTGCGGGCGGATTGTAAACATATCTTTTGTGACATTTGTGACTATCTCTGGAATCGAACCGCCCCCCAAGAGGGGGACTCGTGTTGTGTGGCTCCTCGCGAGCAGTTGTGAAAGTTGCGAATAAAGGTTATAATCTCCACTGAACCAGCACAGTGGGTCTAGAGGAATTACGGTAAGTACAGGGTCCATACAACTGGCGTTAGGTTTTCTCTTCATCATTATTTATTTCTCTTCTTGATTATGAAAGTTAATCATAAAATCTAAGATCTGTTACACATCAAAACCTATTTGTGCCTAGCATTTTGGCTCAGCCTATCTCCCCGCCATCTTTCATTCTGCCTTTCTTCGATAAATTGCACTCCTCTCTGAGATGGATTTTACTTACTTCTCTTTTTCTAAACTTTAATCAACAAGTTGCTCTTCGAGCTCCCCATGCTTCTCTGCTGTCTTTCCAAGCAGTCGGCATCTCTATCTTGCTTTCGAGTACATTGAATATGGAGCTTTCAGATTTGTGTGTCGATTATGTTCTGTTGCACACGGTCGAAGAAGAAACCGGGTAGTCCGTACACGCGTCGTGAGGTAATATGTAAGGTTAGTGCCTAGTAGCTGATCTCGATGCTTCCGGGCCTGATAGCTGTGTCTCAGTTTTGTTTTGAGTATATCTGTTTTCTGTTGTTGTGTTGTTGGGAAGATGAACCTGAGCGGGTAATTTGAAGAGCGCTAATGAAGGCAAATGCACTTTAGAAGGGCCTGTTTGCACTGATGCTGGCACGAGTTGAGGAATTCGACACCTTGACGCCGCTCATCGTTACGCCAACCTCACAGCCTGCTGAACCTACGCCACAATTACCCAGAGTCAGTTCTCCGCTATGTGGTACTTACATATAAGGAAATGTTTTCTTTGTATGCATATGAATCGAAGAGTGGTTCTCGCACACTACTACGCTTCCTGTTCTAATATTCTATTTTTAGCCGACGCTTCCAGTTCGTCGAACCGCATCAGACAGCCCACCGCCTCCACGTAGGTCAAGTCATGGAAAAACGCTTATAGTGCCTTTAAATGCGAGTCGATGTGAGTGTTTCTTCTTAATTGTTCTTCTTTGTCCTCAAACCCTGGACCCTTTAGCTATGTGTTTTCTTTATTTCTCTTCCAACATCTTTTCTTTTCAAATAAAGCGCAGCTTGAGGCTAAGCCCATTCCTGGCCGTATTTATCCTGATAGTCATCTGTCGTTTAGCTGTCAATTCCCCAAGAGATTCAGCTGGCATTATGTAGTAGTACGCCGAAATTATTGACTAGACATTGACGGACTGCGCTTAATGGACGTCTCGATGCACTTTGAGCAATAATTCTCGCTTCGGAAAAAGAATCGGAGCTAGAAAAAAGAACGATAGCTCTTTGAATAAAATTTTGTGTTATATGAAGTGAAAATCCGAAAACTAGGGAGCCTCAACCTGAGCTTGCAATTAGTGCTTTGCACCACATTTCAATCACGGTTTAACACTAATCTCTTCATTTTGTGTTAATTATTAGACCCATTCGCAGATCGGACGCCAGTTATTCCACTGCTGGGAACTCCGGACAGCCGCATAACGTCATTCGAGGGAGGCACGACAAAAAGTTGCGCTACCATACCAGAAGACGACGAAAACGAATCGCCAAGCTGCGAGAGGATTGACGACCTCATTTCCATTGACAGAGTTTGTTTCGCTTTTAATTTATGTCCAGCAGTCTGAAGATGTCCCTCCAGAACCCTCAAACAAACCTTTTTCACGACTTCTCGTCTTTGAGCAATGGACGCTGCATTAGTTCAAACTGTGTATAAGAGAATTCTAAATTTTTGATGTTTTGTTCAAAGATGTCTTGAGAATCTTCTCTGGTGATGAATTTTTCCAGCACGACATGTCTATGCTTGTGAAACATCGACGATCCCCTCTGTTTTGCCCATATTCTTGCGACGAACTCGTTGTTTTCAGACTACGACCTCGGCTTCGGAGCAGAAATCCCATCGGGGTTTCTGTTCACATTCGTCATACAACCTCATTCTTCCTGTTGCTCCTCCTGAATTTCAGGTGAGATATGGCGCTCTTCTCATAGCAGTTCATTGCTATACTCCTCCTGATAAGGAAATGCTTCAATATTTGTTTAATTTGTTGATCGAATTTCTCGAATCCGAGTACTTCTATTTTGTCAATGAGAAAGAGGAACAATTTGATCTACAGTGAACTCTATACGACCGTAGATAAGGGGTGGGACCTTGGCGCATGCACTCTGGTTGTCTGATGCACCGAGGCGGCGTGCATGCTGGGCAGAGACACGGAGGAACACCGATACGTCGTGATTTCAAGCTGAATCGGGAGGTGCAACCGACAACCAGAGTTGCCGCGCCACGGTCCCGCCCCTTGTCTATGGCCGTTTGCAGTCTGCTGTACATTAGGTTGATTCACATCTTGTGCGGTTTGATGAAGCATTTTCCTAGTTTGAATGCGGAGCAAGTATTCTTGATGTGTATACGTGAAGAATCAATGTGATGAAAAGAGAATTAGCATATTAGTAAATGCTTATTATGAAATTAATTAGGAAATTGTGTGCAAAAATAAAGAAAAGCTGAGCAAAACTTGGAAGCAGTCTTATCGTAAGACTCATCTCTGATCTACTTCTTGATCGGTTTTCAGTCGTCGTCTTCAAGTTTTTCTGCCCAGGTGAGTGACCGGAAACTTGTGACACAGTGATTGTAGTCTTTCGATTTTGAGTACAACAGCGTTCAGGGAAGTCGTCTCAAATACTCAGCTACCTAAACGAGTTAGCTGAAACCATTGTGTTTTGAGACTTCTCAAAACGCTTTGTAACAGTATTGTAAGCTTTTGTACAGTTGCATACAAAAGATTAACTGCTTTTACTTAAATAATTCGATGATTGAATAGGATTTGTTCTAAGGATATTTGCGTGGTATCTGTTGTTCTCCAGATTCCTGTACCTTCGTACTCACCTCCATCTGTACCTCTGAGTCAATCGCGTCAGCGGCAAGCGACGCGTGCTGCTCATCATGCTTTGAGCCCTGAAGAGCCGAGTCCATGCTCTAACAGCATCGGAAGGTAATTATAATTTCATGGTTTTTGTCTTTATTAGTGCTAGGCTATGTATGTTCAACTGCAGTCCTAACTCTACGGGATCACCAATTGACACGACTGGTTCAATTAGCGACAGCTTCTACATCAACAGTGACGTGATTTCTTCTACAAATGGTGAGTATGACACCGGCGCGCTTGTTTGTTAGTTTTTTTTCATCGAAATAAAAACTCTCAAGATTAGGGCTCACGGCCTATATTTGTTGCTTAACCTTCATTAGTGCTCGTCCAAGATTGCCACCATATGAAAGTGTGTATACTTGCGAGATGCTGTAGAATACAAATCCTTTGGCTTTATGTTGTAGCAAGTTACCAACTACTACGATGTCATTATTTTTAGGATCTCAAGTCGCTGACGAAAATGGATGCGCTGAGTCAGAAATTCAGTCAAAATATCAGCTGCATAGGTAGATTTCTATTTACTGTATGTTTATATTCTCTGTTTTCTGCTGATATGTTTATAGTTTATGGGAAAGATTTTTTCGGTATTGATATTATTTATAATTTTTGTATGTAAAAGGTCCCTTGATGTTGAATCTAGTGTTAGGCCGTTTTTAGGCTCACGCCAGTTTTTCTGTTAGTTTCCTTGAATGAAGCTCTCCTTACAGGATCGAAGAGGAATCCGAGGGTATGGACGATGGCAACAGAGCGGTACGAACTGTGTTCAGCCAAGACAGCCTGGACAGAGAACGAAATTTCGTTATACCTCGAAGTATTTCCGAACAGGTACCTGACTTTTCATCAGAACTTCTTATCCCAACTCGTTTTTCTTTGGTTTCTTCCCTTTCTGTCGGTGGTTAAGAGATTTGATACAGCGAAAGCAGCGTAAGAAGCGCGATTTATCGAGTTTCACTTATTTTCGGGATAGGATTTCGATTTTCACGCTTGAGAATTTTTTTTTTCGCATTTTGTTTCTCTTTCCTATTTTCAGTTCGAGCTGATGCGGCAAAACTGAACTACAACGGCTTTGTTGTGATGGACGTGGTACTGCCTTATTTGATATGCAATACATTTTGCTATAGCTGTATGAATTTGATCGTGCTTTTCAGCACAATAAAGCCTCTCATAGATTTGTGTGAAGATTTTTCAGAAGTGGGTGTTGCAGGCCGAGATTGGTGCTATTTTTATTCTTCATTCCGTTCATGTCATCCCTCCTCTTATATTACTGAGTTTGTTATTACTATCTTCTGTCTGAATGCTGCTTATTTCTCTGTTAATTTCGTAAATCTCTTCTGTGAGCTAACTGGAGGCGAGCACCCATGCTTGTTTTCTATAGAAAGAGCTAATGCTAGTGCTTCAAAGATTATTTTATTAGTGAACCCGTTGTAAACAACATTTGACACAAAGGCCGGTGAATTTTCCTAACAACAACCTTGATGTTGAACAGGCCATAATCACTGAGTATATATACACTGGCTTAGTTCATTTTGTCAATTTTTTCTCAATTGGATAGATCAAAAAGGTAGGGGTATGAAACCTTGTAGGGGTGGACTAGTTGCTGTGAAGATTAACGACGTGATCTTCTGGATAGAACTGTGTCCTGTTCGTTTTGTGGCAGAACGTCGGCAGCACGTAGGTTCACCTTGCCGAAACTGCCGCCGTACACGTCTTTGTTCGCTTTCATGAACGTGGCTATAGAGTTGATGGTGATGTTGTTCACCCATTCTGCTGGGATCTGAAAGAAATTCGTCATAGGAGTGAACGGGTGGTGGTTGGACAGGCCCAATTTTGGAAAAAGGAGTTTCCGGAGGTAAATATACGTTCAAATTATTAAGTGCGTATAGAACACCGATGACAATCATAGCCTGATGTTAAGATGGTGAAAATTTTTCTCCTAGGATTGAGTTCTTGAGAATATTCAGTTTCTTATACTTCCTTTTACATTTTTTTGGAATAAAGTTTAGAAGCTAAGACAATTTTCTTCTTGAAGTTTATCTCGGAATATCTCGAAGTCTCAAGCCGTGGTTGAATGCTTTCTTGGACCAGCGAAGATTGCAGGTGTCCTGTCAGGGCTTGGATGCATCATTTACCCAGGGTAAACGTGTTGATACCCATGTGAGCGATGGGTGAATTATCATGGCACTAGCACGTTTATCCTGGATAATATCGGTGACGCATGTAGCCCCAGGTTACCTGCAATCTTCGCTAGTCGGGTTACTACTCAGGCAATAGCACCGGGTGATCCGAGGAAAAATTTCGGTCCTACCGGGTCCCTCGAGAGACAACTTTTCTGGGCGTGGCTCTCTACCGGGCGACCGGAGCGAATTTTTAGTTCGACCGGGTCAGCCGGGCGAACGTCTTGTGGCTGTGCTAAAGCACAGTGCGACCAGAGGGCATCTACTGGATGACCCGGGAGGAATCTTTCTTGCGACTCTAGGATAGCGCGGGGAACTCCCAGTAAATTCTTCTCAGGTAGCCCGGTTTTAGTGACTGAGTAGGTTGTGAACCCCCCCCCCCCCCAAGCAAAACTATGGATATCCAACAAGCAACCAGCGCGAGGACCAGATTGCAATTAGGTGCTCCACTTAACCACTCTGGGTATTTTTTAGCCAAGTCTGCCATTTCTTCCCGGTTAACTTTAGCAGTNTCAATCGGTTCCCCCCAAGCAAAACTATGGATATCCAACAAGCAACCAGCGCGAGGACCAGATTGCAATTAGGTGCTCCACTTAACCACTCTGGGTATTTTTTAGCCAAGTCTGCCATTTCTTCCCGGTTAACTTTAGCAGTTTCTTCGTTAAGGGCAGGTTAAGATATGACCTAACAATGTATGAGTTCAAAAAAAAAACCAGGCTTACCTCATCTTGATCTTCCTTCGCCTTGGCACCTTCTTCACTCGTTCCTGCTTCCACCTTAAATATTGTTAGTTATTAACACTCACTCTCTTCAACGTTCCCCAAAACATTGTTAAACAACTCACTCCTGTGTTTGAAGGCTGTTTTCCTTCCCAGTAGTTGTCAATCCTGTTTTCAATGACAGTGAGTATACCTAGAATAAGGGGTTTGAATGAAAACGTTATGAGAGGGTCCTTGTCTTCAACTTTATTGTTTTTTTTAATTTGAAGGCTCACCGAATGTTCCGTTTTCTACCGTGAGGTAGGTCATTCTGTTGACAACCTTCAAGATCGGTAGACCAAGGAAGAAGATGATGGAGACAATGGGGGCGAACTGAAAGAAAAATCTTGAGGGGTAAGTTTTCTCGAGATCATAGGTCCCTGGATAGGTTTCTATGGTATCTACATAGATTAACACATTCGCGATCTCACTCTCGGCATGACGCGCCGCGAAGGACACGGGCGGTCCCTTAGGCATGCATTTGTGCTCAACCGGTTGAACACGTTGTCGCGAATGTGTTAACGGTAAGGTTTTTAACGTAGACTTACTGTAGCATTGTTTGGCATAACGTCTCCAAGACCGATTGTAGTGAAGGACATGTAAGAGAAGTAGAGCGAATGGAACCAATCCAGACCGGTGCCTGGTGGTCCAGAGAATGCGTCCAGATAGTAAATGAAGACTGTCGTGCCACCGAGGAATGCTGAAATTCTCGGAATGACTGTAGGTTCTATGCGTCCGCTTTGTCGTTCTATTAATTTCACTCACTTATTTAAACATATTTAAGTTTGTTATTATCGGTGAATGCAAAAATGGATGGAAACAAGGAATTCTTCACAAATGGCTCTGGTCATCTTTCCTTTTCCCTTTTAAGGGGTCGTTATACAAAAAGTCAAATTCGAACTAGTAGTGCTAATAGTGCTGACACCTTAATATCCCTTGGAGACTGTTTTTTTTTTTTGGAAGCCGTCATGAACGATTATGCCGGAATTCGTGAGAATTCCGCAGTCGAAGTATGTATTTTTTTCAAAAATGGTCTTACATCTATTATTGTTGGCTCCCCATTAAACATTTTCAGTTCTCATTTACTTTACTTCTCTTGATTTTTCTTGTCAGAACAGAAATTATTGAGCGGTTTCTGGGAATTGGAACCCACCTGTCATTATGAGGACACTGATAATTATCGGAAGACGAATGACCTCGTTGGATTTGTCTGATTTTCGTCCGCGCCATCGTCTGTAAAATAAACAAATAGAAAAATAAAAGTAATCCTAATGCATTGACTCAAATAATAGGCTGAATAGTTTGCATACCTGTATTTGAGAAGAATCCTGGCATAGACTTTCGTAACAGCGAGCAGTCCCCATTGTCCGAGGTCACGAATCACCACCAATGTTACTGGGACGAAGATGAATCCGTAAATGATAACAAACCATTGCCCTGGTCGAGTTTCGGGAGCGATTGATCCTGGAAAATCGTGTTGTTTCCATGGTCGGCCACCGCTTTTTCACACTTTTGGTCTACTCGAATATTTTTTTCAGTGTTGAATCATTGTAATGAACTTTTTTTGGTGAAAACATTGACCAGACAGTGACACTTGATGCACTCGTTGACTTCGTCCCGCGCTGTAATATTTCTCTCTACGTACGTCTACAAAACTAAATGGCATGGTATTACGCAAACAGCGCAAGAAAGCGCAGTTAGTGGACATTTTGGACTTTTTTCTAGTCTATGACGTCAAATATCCACTAACCATAGCCCGTTGTGGTGTAGACGTTCATAGCGAAGAAGAAACTGCTGCCATAGGTCCATTTATAGTTGTTCTCAGGATCAGATGACCGGTAAAAAGTTGACCATTTGTACGTTCCTTCGACATCCAGCATTTCTATGTAAGCGGCCTGAACAGTAGGTTGACTCTGTGCTGGTATGAACTCGTATTGAAAGGTGGGTTAGTTAACCTAAAGTTATTGCAAGGGTTTGGAAGTCTTAATTTTATTTGGTTTTGTGATATAATACTAGACGTTTTACACGGCTATGCTCGGGTGTTTTATTATCCCCCCCCCCGCCTATTTCATCGACTTGTTCGAAAAACCTTATGAACGCGTTTTTATCCGTCTCTGCGCAACAACAAAAAATCTCATGAATCGTTAAGTCGATATTGTCACTCATAATGCTTGTCATATTCGTGTTCAGCGCATTGGCGAACCTTATTAGACATGTCCTCAATGATCCCTTGTTAAAAGTGGAAAAATCGATAAAATCAATAAATCGATATGTAGGCGCAAAATGTCGTCCAAAACGGCTGCTATATCCGTCTCCATCGTATTTAAGGACCCTAATAAACATGTCCCCCACCGATATCCGATGAAAAATAGCGAAAATTCCTCAAAATGTTTTTGTCTGCGCAAGTCCTTTTCATTCTCGAGATAATATTGTTCAATTGTTTTTTTCTATTTTTCCGCACTGTACAGATACATAAAAACCGCTATATTACCTTGACATCCTCGGCCATCTCCTCTGCAGTTTTATTTTCTGCAACTGCACTAAGGTGTTCTGCAAGTTGCTGTATCCGATCATCCAGTTTTACCTTTCTCTCAGCGACGACCTGTGAAAGGCCACATTTTTTTCAAGAGTAAAACACAAAAACACTTCAATTGCTCACCATGCGCTCGTTAGGGGTCTCCAGATAGTAGAACACCACAGCTCCGAGGAATGTGTAAGCAGCGAGGACAAGCAGAAGGATAATGTGGCTGAGTCCGACCTTCTTGTGGAGATGTGACATCCAGTAGAAGGAGTCGGTGAATTCTGAGGAGAAAAACTAAGCTGTTGTCCCTCTTCATGCTTGGCAGAGCTTTAGGAAGAGCGATTGAGAAGTTTTGATCCCAGAACGAATAATGAATGTCTTACTTCTTTCTGTTGACGTCGGTGTGGGCATAACTGGAGATGTCGGTAGAGTTTTTGACATTTGCCTTTCAATCATCGCCATCGTGCCGTGGTTGGCGTGAAGATGATGGTCTGAAAGGCATTGTTTACTTCCTTATAAGATGAAGTTAGTTCACTGATCTCCAGGGTTTGGCAACAATAGGTGCTGAACAATTGAAGAGGTGGACCATTCTCTTTGCCTCCATTTAATTGCTTGGGGATACATAAAAATATCTGGGAATGAGGGTAAATTGTCCCTGTAACAATAAGCATTCGTTCTAGGAACATAATTTTTTCTCTTTTCCTCTCGGGACCAATTTAGCCCTTATTTTCAGGTATTTCTGTGTGCGTATGTATCGCACTTGAATGAAGGCAAAAATTAACAACCTTGCCATTAACGCATTTAAAGTACATACTCAACAATTTTTGGACACATGTTGTGGAGGTTTTATGGTGATTTATGTCCTCTAGAGAAAAAACTATTCACGTTTCCTGGATTTCTGAGCAAAACTCGGGATCGGTTCGAGTTAGTTAAGCTTTTGCCATACTTTTTACCCGACAGAACTTTTGCTTACTTTCCCTCATATTTGCCCAGTCGGGTCCACCTAGTAAACAAGTAAACAAATGAAATTTACTGAACTACCAATAAGCCTCACCTGATCTGCGACTCTTCTCGTAGTTGTGTAGCGTCAACTGGTCGTTCCCATTTTCTTTGGCTTTGTTCTCGTCGACGACCGCCTCTATCTCGGCCACCCCAGCGAGACCTTTGCTGTTCTTCAGGATTGACTTCTGCGTATCCTCATGTGTTTCGGAGTTCACCCGACTCCTCGTCATTCTGTAAACATTCAGCTTTTGGGGTGAGTTTCCGAGAAAAATATTACATTTCAAAGAATGGACTGAAAACAAATGGATAAAGTCCAGGATAAAAGCGCTCGATTGCGAACAGCCTAGGCGGTGATATATGGGTCACATCAATACTACAGCATTGCTTATGAAGATGAAGAACAAGTTCTAATCAATGGGCAGCAGCAGTGAAGTGTCATAACAGATTACTGTTAGACTAAATAAACACAAGGTTAGCAGATAAGTCAAGCTTTTCCCTAGGTTAACCACAGGGTACCAGGGTAAAAGCCACCAGGAAGTATTCGACAAGAACTGCGTCGAAATTGACCCGGCGATTCGCTTAATATTGAACATACAGGGTGTACATAATCGGGGAATGGGCGGCGCTTGACGCCTAGTAAATGTGGCAGCGCTCCTCCTACTCTCATCACGTTCTTCTATTGTCAGTGATATGGCAGAGAAGTTGTCGTGGAGGTCAGCTTGTCCAGGGGGAAGCTTGATCACAGATCAGCTTTCCCAAATGTGGGGCCTGGATGCTAAATGGAAGAAATGAAGTACTTACGCCACACGTGGGTATAAGATAGGAAAACGAGGTTTACGGCAGATTTCTCAGGTTTAAAACATACCCCTGGACATTTATCAGCAACAAATTCGGCAGTCAATAGGAAGGGCATAGATTCCAACATGAAACTGCACCGAATTTGCACCATATGAGAAAAAATAGGATTTAGCATAGCATCGACATAAGGTTTGGGTAGGTCTTAGCAAAATTCAAGTTTTGGCCAAAAATATCCAGAACTCGGTCCTGCATCGTTTCGATACGGCATGCTGATCCTATTTTCACACGTCTGCACTACCTTTTCACCATTCGTCAATCGGTTCCGGCGATTTAGTGGGAGTTAGATATCCTGAGCTTTAGCAGTTTTTTTCTGCGTGTTGCCGCAGGGCTGCTGCAGGCAAATTCCCGTCTTTGATGCTTTAAGCGGTAGTTGAATGGACAGGATGAGTTTACACATCGTTTGCGTGGAATTGTCCAAAATTGGGCAAAAGACTGTCATGCATTGCAGCCATCTCGAATGGTGCTCCTTCGATTATTATTCTTATACTGTGCCTCTACTAATTGTGTGTAAAGGGATCACGCTCCCCGATGGGTTAGCAATCAAGCAACGGATTAGAAGACACATTTTTTGAGCGTATCAGCTTAAAAAAAGAAAAGTGAAAGTTACGGAGAAAGATATCCCACGCCCGAACCTCTACTTTGCGTAGGAGATCCAATTCCGTGAGATGATCCCTTAAAGGGTTCGCTCATTTCATGCGTGGGCACAAAAAGCATAACCCATCGCTTCAGCAACGGGTGGAGCACAGGTGATTGAATGTACGAAAACAAGCAGGAACCCCGTTTGCGTTGACTACAATAGTTGCTTGCAATTATCATCTTATCCCTTTCAAGAGGTATATCCACAAATGGGAATCTGGAAAAGTTTCAATGTTGTCACAGGGGCGAATACTTCATTACTACAACGATCTTGCCTCTGTTGTGCCCTGTCATGGGTAAACTCATGTACAGGGTGTTGTTGCGTTGTACACGTTGAAAGACGGTTACAGTATGGGCTTGGGAGGGTCCTCAACCCGTACCGTAATCGGATTGCAGGCAATAAAAGTTCGTAGGAGTGAGCTGATCTGAAATTCTACGTAAATTCTATCCACCGACTCTCTATATAGGTTTGGTATTGTGAGACTCAAGCCGATAGCACCTTCCTTCTTCTATAAAAATGATGTCGAGCAAGTGAGCCGCAGAGGAAACAACCGGAGGCCGCACACACCACTACCCATCGTTAGCGCAACAGTTAACACATTCACCCTGGGTAATCTCAAAGGAACATTCGGGCCTGGGTTCATGAACGCCTCCCCAGGATAGAACTGTGTGGCCCTAATCATTAGTTTGCTTGGTCAGCGTTTCGTAAATCTCAATCCAGTGAGGCATTGTACTTCGCAAGCACAGAGACACGCGGAACTGATGCATAACACGTGCATAGCACGATTGAAACCGCTTTTGGCGCAGAGCCCACTTGCAGAGATCGCGGGGAATAGTTTTTCTTCGAGGCCAGCGATGTAAATGATTCAAGGAAGACCGCTCCACACGTCATTTGACCGCTTCCGCATGACATGATAAACAAACGCACTGATGTGATGAGAGTGCGAAAATTGTCACAGCGGAAGTAAACAGAGTTAGCGAGCAAGTAAAGAGCTTAATGAAGTTTTATATATACGAGGGAAGGGTTGAAAGTGATTATAGAAACACGTTAGCTTCAAGCCAATCCATCTTATTTCTTGGAAATCCTCTAGTTTCCATGAACGTTAGAGTCGGAAGCATACTTCTGTAGGTCGACTACAAAATAGACGTTATAAAGAAATATCTACTTGAGCTAATCGTGAAATTCTTTTTCGGCACCATATACAGTTTTATAGGCCAGCTTAAGCTGCGACCAAAGTCTACTTGAAGTATGGCACCCAGTGTCATCATCGTAAAAACGACATCGATTTTGATACGTATCGATTATCGATAGTAGCGATACCGTCGATGATCCGCCCAGAATCGATAGGTATTGGGTAGGTGGGGGG